>JARJEC010125620.1:0-52303 GCA_030264575.1 Tachinus sp. AB-2021
CGGAGATGGAGTTCTGGAGAAGAAGCTGCGGAGTTACAAGAATGGATAGAATTAGAAATGAGGAAATAAAACAAAGAATGGGTGTAAAAACGAATACACTAGACTACATCGAGGAGAAACGACTAACCTGGTATGGCCATATTAGACGAGCGAATCAAAACAAATGGATTTCACAGGTAACGGAATGGAGCCCGCCAGGAAAGCGCAAAAGAGCAAGACCTAGAAGATCATTCAGGGATGAGGTCGATGAAGCGATGGAAGAGAGAGGACTCCAGGAAGAAGACTGGATGGTCCGAAACAAATGGAAATCACGGTTGCGAAAGGGAAAACAGCGCCAGCTGTAGAAAACCCTCGTTATATAATATATATCTAACACACAATGAACATTGTTCAGTGGTAGAAATATCACAAGTGGTTAAATTATTGCAAAATAATTTTTAATTCAAAATAATTTTGTTACATACATTTATAATTTAATTCTGTATATTTCAATTAATGTGGTTGCGTTTTGCCAAAATATCTGAAACTCACACTTATTTCTCGGTCAAAATATTCTCCCTTTGCTCTTGTATCTAAACCACGCGTACAATTTTCTTTACGTGATTATCTCAGAAGTGCTGATATATGCAGCAAGTATTTAATATTATATCTACTCTATCGCTACCTCACATACTTTCCCAGCCAGCAATGACACGTTATATTCGCGTCATTTTTTTGTCATAATTTACGTCATTGTGACCTAAAACATGACATAAATATGACGATAAAAGACGAAAATATGTCAGGGACCAAAGACGTCATTAAAATCGTGAAACAGACGTCAGTTATTGAAGTAAAAAGGAGCTGGTATTTTTTTAATAAACTTTTATCAATACTGGAATGGGTAGTGGCCTGGCAATATGATAATCGGTTGTTTGTTCTTTAAAAAATTACATTTATTTTAGAGTACGTTTCGGAGTTCCCTACTTTCTTTATCAGCACTGGCAGGTAGAAGAACTTCTAAACGTATGCTAAAATAATTTTTTTTTAATTAAATAACACTACCCAATCCAATATCTAGAAGGACGTTGGATCTAATACTTTTGTCAATACTTTCATCTAACAAAGTGTCTATAATTAATAGCGATTCATTAGATGACATGTATTTTGCTGCTGCATAATGATAAAAATTCAGACCGACATCTTTTTCTTTTAACTAGTTTCACTTTAGACTTTCACTGAATTAGCTCATTTTCAGTAATTGGGGAGAATAAAACAAATAATCTTTTAATTCATTTGTATTGTTATTTGTCATCAATACATTTGATAGCTTACTGTAGTACTTATTAAAATATTTTTTACAGCACATTTTGCTGCCTGGCCTAATTATATTGCTCTAAAAAAATTAACACAAAATAATTAAAGTTTACTCTATGTTTGGTTGCTTAATTAATAATAAATTTGCTATAAACTTTTATAATAATAAATGATATATTTATTATATCCTTACTACATTAAATTGTTTATTTAAAATTATGTTTAAGTTTGGTTGCCTAACTTTAAGGAACATTTATAAATTAAATTGTATTTGTTATTGCTGTATGTAATACATTCTAATTATATTTTCAAATAGATTTTAAGCTTCTAGTTAATTATTGGATTGTTTTGTTATTACTATTGATTTTGTAAACACGTTTAGAAATGATTAATTCAAATTATAATTAGGTGGCGCCATCTTATGTTGATGTTAAAGTTATTTGACCTACTTTTGTTACGCTGCGTAATTAAGGTTGCCTAGACAAGAAATTTAAAAAATAATTATAATTTAAGAATAGTAAAAGTCTCTAAAACATTTTGTTTTTTATTTTAAGGTTGGAATAGTTAAAGTAAATTAAACATAATAAAATGTTGTTAATCATGTGATTGTTGTCAGGTGGTTTATGTTGGTGGTGGTCTGTGATTATCAGCAGTTGTTTATGTTGTCGAACGATGTCGCTAGAGGACATTAGTCATTCCTTACAGTGAAGTGAACATATGATCGTCAAAAGTATACACCTAATTTTTCACGTGATTTGAGATTTGCTTGTGGTCTCAATAGTCTTAATTTCCGTTAAATAATATTCCTACAACGATGGGTTCTGGAATATTATGCAGTATATTATTCGGGCTATTAGTTTTGCAATACAGCAGGGCTGAATTCGTCCCAGTTTATATGTGGGAAACCGCCAAGTAAGTAATTTTATCATTGAAAATAATTTTAAACAATATATAGCCACACCTTTGCTATAATAATAAAATTTACTATTAGTATCCAAAAATATAATTTAAAAAATGCATAGTAAATACTTATTTTATATTTCGATCAAATTGGGTTGGTTCAAATATGGTCTGAAATAAAATGTACATATTTTGTTGTTATTTTTTGGGTGTTCTATATTGTATTGTAATCAACAATACTAGAAGATTGAATGTGAATTACGATTATATCAGCTTCATCTGATGTTTATAGAACAGTCTGTAACAAGCTCACATGACTTCAGTTTCAGTCTTTACATTTTGTTTTACATTACGATGCAGATATAGTTTTATAACTTTAATTAATATATAAACTGTTTGAAGTAAGATGGGCTTTCAACGGGAAAAATATTTCAGCAAAATAGTCTACGCAGATATCTATTTTTATCTTTCTAGAAATTTTTATATTGTTTGATATAATTTAACATGTTCAGTGCCCATCACACACGTGTAATTTTGAAATGGGACCAAATTGCTCATCATACATGTATGTAATTGTGAAATAGATCCAAATTGCTCATAACACACATGTGAGTGGGTCATGTGATTGTGGGGAAAATAGGTTGTGAAGGCTCCAGAGTCTGCAATTTAAGGTGGACATTAAACGTGTTAGTATCTATAAACTTCAAGTCAAAATGTTACGTTAATGGATTTTCACCAACTGTTAGTGACCTTCAATTGCAGCGTTAGATGAGTTCATAGTTGTAAAATGACTTTACCTCATCTATTACGGTAAACGATTTCTATAAGTGTACAACTCCAATAAAGTACAATTTTGTAAGAATTCTCAAATAATTCATATATAAAAAAATACAGCAGCGCCAAACTAGCTATGATTCTTGTGTGTCATACACCAACATCGTTGTTTGAAAACTTTTTTCTTAGGTCAATCTATGTTGGGCCCACTGTACCGTTGGTTAAGCTGTCTAATAAGTAGACGGTTACTATAATAATGTAATTTTTGCATAAAATACCTCTAATAAGCGGACTTTTACAAAAAGTTTCTAGTTATTTTAAAAAATATTTAAAAGAATTATTTTTTTTTGCGTTAAGCAAAGGTCTATTAAATTTTTTGAGAAACATATTTTACAAAAAAAATTTCAAAGCAAAAGTTCAAAATTTAACCAAAAATAGAAGATTTAAAATACTATAAGATGTATAATTTATGCTCTAAAACTTTTATTTGAATCACTTTTGTCTAAAATAATTACGTAAGCAAGAAATTACGACAGAATGATTTTAGATGTAAAGTTCATATGCTTGGTAGGTATGTATTGGCAATTGAATGGGTGTGCTGTGATCGACCCTGGCATTGGGGTTGAGGTTTTGTGCTGCTTTGGGATGTTTCATGGTCTTTTCTGGTCTTACACAGTCATTTAGTGGAGGGACTTACATGGTCTTCGGTGGTCTCTTGTGGTCTTTTGTAGTCTTTCTTGGTCTTTTGTGGGCTTTTGTAGTCTTTTGTGATCTTTAGTGGTCTATTGTGGTTTTTATTGGATTTTCGGGTGTTTTATGGTCTTACATGGTGTTTCTTGGTCCTTGGTGGTTCTTCGTGGCTTGTCATGGTCTTTTGTGTTTTTTGTGATCTTTTGTTGTCTTTCATGTTGTGTGAGACACACATACACCGAAAGAATGTGTGTTTACACAAGCCAGAAGCGAATCCGGGACGGGACGGGGGGAGGGGGTGTTAAAAAAAGTAATTGAATGGTAAAAAACAAAACATGTTAATAAAATAAAAAAGCATCTCATAAAAATAATCAGTCTAAGTGATAAAAAGTTCAAACAAAATAATACATAATTTTTCTTAAACAGAGCTTCTCATAAAAAAAGTTATTAGCTGATCAGTAGCTAATCATGTCAGTTTGGGGCAAAGCCCCATAACTTTAGGGGGTTCTAAAAATGTGATTACAATAATTATACAAAAAATAATAAACAAAAGTTTGTCACAATAATTGTGAAAATCAGTCCAATAAAGTTACTGCAATAATTATATGAAAAAAGTTTAAAAAAAGGTCATTGTAATCACTATATGGGAAAACGTCCAAAAACAGGTTGTCACAATAATTGTACTGGACAAAGTTAAAAAAAAATGTAAAGAAGGTCATCACAGTAATTATACGAAAAAAAGTCCAAAAAGAATAAAATATAAGGTACAGTACAGGAAAAAGTCCAAAAAAGGTCATTGCAATCATTGTATGGGAAAAGATCATCACAACAACTACACGGAAACAAGTCTAAAAAAGGTCATCGCTATAATTATATGGAAAAAAAGTTTGAAAAAGGGTCATCACAATAATTTAATTTAGTTAAACGGGAAAAAGTCCACAAAAAAGGTTAACACAATAATTATCCGGGTAAATCTCAAAAACAAAAGGTCATCACAATAATAATACAGGAAAAAGTTGAAAAATACATCATTACTATAATTATACGGAAAAAAGTCCAAAAAAAGGTTGTCACAATCATTATACGGGAAAAAGTCTAAAAAAGGTTATCACAATAAATTGACTCCTACTAACTAAAGTAAGTGGGATGGATGAGGGAGGGGCAGTTAGTTGTTTTGCCTTGGGGTCTCACGACGTATGAAAAATTAAGATGCACGAATATGAATGTACTATTTGATCGGTAAAACAAGCGCTATTGTAATTGTTGTTTCTCACTTTCTTGCATTTACGGCATCTTGCAATGTGCATCTTTTTCTTGCATTGTTGCTTTGAAAAGCAAAGCAAAAAAGAGAAGTGCACCAAAAAGAATGTTTAGCCAATTTAAAGATTTATTTTGAATAATTAAAGGACATTAGTAGAATCTTACAAAGTACCGGAATCCAGGACTGTCCTGTGAAATTCGGGATGAACAGTCACCCTAGTTTAGATGTTTTGTGAGTACAGCGGCACTCATTTAAATGATTTCTTTTAAATACTAAAATACACACTAATATAAGCAACTGGTCTAGTTTAGGTAGTAATAATCTTTATAGATGGTTTTGTACAGTTCATTTGGTGAGCAGCACGTGTCCAACACTAAACAATCTTGTATTAAATATATAAGTATGCCCATTATTTTTGAACCCTTTAAAATATATAAAATCGGAAGTCTTTTTTGCATGAAATTTATCAACTATCTAAACATGTCCAATACTTTAAACAACTCTGTATTAAATATACAAACAGTCCAAAATTGATCAAATATTTTGAAAACAAAACGTTTTTGAGAAAAATGTTTTGAACAATAGTTGTAGGGTTTTAAAAGTTCTATTCAAAGTTTATTTTTATTTGAGCTTGAATGAATGAAGGGGTTTAGGTTGAATGAAGGTGTATATAATTTTTTTAAACGGAAAATCTCAAGTTTTATCACATGGTGTTAAAGATGACAGGGAGACGTTTCTAAAATGTTATAAGATGACCCATTTTGGTTGAGAATTGTTATGTCGATCGATTGTGAAAGAGAGACGTACTTAAGGGAGATGTACGTTGCAAGAAGCATTTAGTATTATCGTTTATCACGTTTACTCGCTCTTGCACTTAAATTCTAATGCTCATAACTCAGACTTTTTGAACATCCTGCATAAGTATGTCTATTATTTTAAATAATCTTTTATAAAACTGTATTACTCTTTCTCTTTCTCTCTCTACACAGCCATTGATTTGCCAATGCACATTTGCTTATTGCCTGTATTCCCACCACCGATGTGTTTTACTTTTGGGCTGACTATTTAGCTATAAAAGGTTTACTTTAAAAAGAGTTTTATACAACGACAATTAGACTGTGCAAAGTTCTTGAGACTTAAACCGTTGAATTAAAAATTAAACTGCAATTTTATTTGCAAATTTTTAATATTAACTTTTAATATGATATCTTTGTTTTTGTTACAGATCCACGCACAAAATTCCAGCAATTGGGCCGGTAAATGCAGAAACGTTCAAAGAATTCCTATTATCGAAAATAACTCATAGCAATCCATGCATGGTAGTTTTTACTGAACAAAACTTAAGCCCGGAAGATTTCATCGAGCAAGATAGAACTATATTTAAGCATTTATCTAAAATTGAAGATGACGTAACATTAACTTATTCTCCATTAGTAGAAGATCCCATTAATGTTTTTAAACAATTATCGAAGCAATTCAAAGAAATTTCTGTGAATGACTTCCAACCATCAATGTTAACTTGTGATCAGATTTTGTTGATCAATTTAAACGATGCCAAAGATGAAGAGGACAGAATGGATATGCTTCAACGTCATGGTAATTAGAAATATTATTTTTATTTGTTAAAAATGTAATTTTGTATTTAATTTTAAGATGCTAAAGTTTCTGAAATTTACAAATCTATATTGAAGGCCAAAAAGGGACTAAATATTATGGCTGTGTTTACTGGCATTCATTCTTCCTGGGTAAGAAACACATTTTTTTATTTATTATATACATATGATTTGACAGTTAATTTTATTATTATATAGTAACATGTCTCATTATGTTTGAAAATGTGTTTTTTATTGTTTCAGATTGTACCTGAGGAAATCAAGCATCATATTAGTACTCGTGCAGCAGACGACACAGGTACAAAACTTACAGCTGATAGTTTTTTAATGCACTTTATAAATGATATAGTATATAAAGATGGTGATAAGGAACCGTAAGGAAATAATTATATTAATCTGTTTGTTTATCTAATTATTTTTTTGTAGTGAACTAATAAAATTAGATACAGCTACAAGAGCTGATAATGAAGTCTCTTTAAAACATTTACTTCAGGAAGTGATGTTGTAAGTATGTTTATCATAATTTCCTTTAAGTGACTAGGATTATTAGGTGGAAGCCTTTAATTATTGAGTTAAATTACTTTTTCTTTTGTTAAATCTCTTATCAAAGATTTTTTCTTTATTTTAACCAATATTGTATGAAATTACTTAATAATAATACACTTTTCTATCAAATTTGTATGGGAATGTAGGATTTTTAGTTTTTAATATAAATATTTTCATTCATTATTTATGACGTTAATTAATTTAAATTAATTATAGACTGAACTTCACAACACATATGGGTTATTGGTTCCTGGAGAGTATCACTATGAATGGTAAAAATATCAAGTTTCAAATGGATAAACATGTTTATGCTCCTGAAGATTTTTCTTATCACTGCAGTGATAGAGTCTTCACTTATGTAGAAAAAGATAAAGAAGTAATAAAAACTCTTACCATTAAGGAATTTCAGGTAATTAAAAGTTATCTTATTTTTCATACATTCTCATGATACTATATATACAGCGTGTCCAGAAAGTCCCGTTTGGGTTAAATATCTCGAGAACCACATGGGGGATTGAAACAAACAATTTGTACTCTTAAAATTCTTAAAATGACAAAACATGAAAATCCCCCCATCCCTTGGGGTGTGAATAGGGGTGGTTTTGAATATTCAAATGGAATACCTTCCTTAATTTTTTTGTATTAGTTTAGATTTTTCGATTAGGGGAGGCGGGGTGGAGCAAGTTTTATTATAACAACATAATTTTTACTGAAAAATCTAAACCAATACAAAAAAATGGGGAGGGGTTTCATTTGAATTTTCAAAACCTCACTTCCAAAGGGGGGGATTTTCTTTTTGTCATCTTTAGAATTTCAAACGTGCGAATTGTTTTGTTTTAATCTCTCATGTTGTTCTTGAAAGCAATAAAAAATTGGGTTTCTATTTAAGATATTAAAGTCCCTCCCTCCTAAGAGGGGGATTTTGATGTCATGATCGCAATTTGTTTTGTTTTAATCTTTAATAGATATGTAGTTCTTGAATTAATTATTTGACCTACTCGGGATTTTCTGGAAATCATGTATAGTACTAACAACATTTCTCAAACTTCTTGATCTGCGATCCTTTCTTTTATTAAAAAATTTTAAAGGACCCCTCAAAGAATGGGTATGTGTAGAAAAATACATATGATATTTGGGCTTGTATTAAAATATTTATAGTTTTTATTGAATTTGCCCACGGAAACCAGCGGTGCAGCTCTTTTGTAAGTTTATTGGAGTTGACTTTTTAAAAGGTTTTAATTACTGATTTAAAAAAATCTTATTATTAATTAATTGGTTTTCTTAAAACAATAAAAAAAGTTAGAATTTGAGAAACTGAAAACAATCATTCTTTTTTCTATTATATTTTTAAATTGAAGCTAATTCAATTTTTTGATAATTTATTTTTTCTTAAAAGGTTAAAAAACCAATTTCAAAAAGGATTTGTCTGTATTACTTAAATCCGTATCTCATGACCTTTAGCCGACAACCTGGATTCTACGGCCCGTAATCCACAACCCGTATCCTAAGCCTGCCTCCCACGGCTCGCACCCCACGATTTACATTCCACGACCCTCATTTCAGGATCCGTATCTTAAACCTGCATTCCACGACTCATGACTTGTGATTCTCTTCTTATGACTCGTATCCCACGACCTACATCCCACAACGATTCACCCACGACTTGCAACTTAACGATTAATGTACTGCGATCCCGACAAAATTCCTGATCCACAACCCCTGAAACTCGGCAAAAGCCAATTTTACTCCCCTCTCTTTTTGTGAAATCAACATTGCATTTGTTTGACGCAGCCTTGAAAAATTACGCTTCCATTGAAGTACAAGTAATAACTACATTTATATTAAATTTCCATTACTTCCTCATTCACATTATAAATGATTAAATATGACCCACAAACTTTGACAAAACGTGACAAACCCACGACCAACCAGTCACTACTCGCCACACGCTACCTACCACCAGTTTTAATTTCACTCATCGATTTTACATCTTCTCCTTCTTTCTTGATTCATGAAACCTTGGATTTGTGTGGCGCGGCCTTGCAAAGTAACACACACAATAAAGTAGATTTAAAACTTCTTTTTAATTGTTTTTTGCTTTTCTTTAAACGGTTTCTATTTTTAAGAGACAAATTTGCTATTTTTTCTGAGAAAGAAACATTTAATTTAATTTTTGAAGTAAAACTCTTCTGTAGGGGTTGTTTTTTTAGCGTCACACCTCATGAAACGTTACATGTTTATGACTCTGAAAGAGAAAAGAAAGACGTAAAATGAATGAGTGAAACTGAGATGGAGTAGCCGGTTATAGATTCCAGGTCGTAGATCATAGGTCGTGGTTTTTGAGTCATGTATTGTGGGTGGCGTGTAGAGGGTTGCTAGTCGTGGAGTGAGGGCCTTGGGTCGTGGATTTTAGGTCACTTGGCGTGGGTTTCTGTCCTTGGGTTGTTGGTGATGAGAACAGCTAATTACGGGTTGCCGGTCGTGGATCGCATTTAATCATTTATACTGTGACTAATAAATTTAATAAGATTATGAGTGTACTTGGAACACACTAAAAGTAAAGCTTTGATTACTACATTTTTTGATTAAATTTTTATTCACTTATTCACTCATATTATAAATTATTAACTGTGACCGGTAACTCGTGGCCCAAGACTAAAGAAGGTTTTCTAAAATGTAGTTGTAATAAAAGTTTTACTTCTGTTGTGTGTTTTAAGCTCACTCGAATTGGTATTGAATGCGTTATTTTTCAAGACCGCGACACACGATGTAACGTTTCATAACGCGAACGCAACGTTTAATGACACGAAAACTGAAAGGGGGGGCGAAGAATGCAAAATTGAGGAGTGGTCTTGAAATTTGTGTGATTTGGCATGTGGTGGCTACTACTCCAGCGGTTGAGATTTGCAAATTGGAGGGGGTTGTGCATTGTGGGTTGCGAGTTGAGGGTCATATAAAATAATTTGTATGAGTAGGTAATCGAAATTCATCAAAAAATGTATTTGTAATTATATAATAACTGACAATAGTAGAAGAACATTAAGAAATCAATTTTATTGTAGTAAAACTTCTATAGTCGATTTTTTTCAAGGCCAAATTTGTCGACTCTCGAATCTCTCAATTCCACTCATCGATTTTGTATCTTTTTTGCTTCAAGTGCATATGAACTTAAACCTTCTCGCGAAAGAGAAAGAAGATGTAAAGTCAATGAGTGTAATTGAGATGAAGCAACGTCAATATAAACAAATTTAATTAATAATATTTGTCAATGTCAGATTTAATTAAATTACTTTGATACAATATTTTTGATTTAATAATTTATAAGCTGACCTCGGTGGTAGAACGTGGCAGTTGAGAGACTCTTTACGATGTTAGGGGTACTGGGTTAGATTCCACGATAAATTTTTTTATGGAAATTGTAATAATAATTTTGTTAGTTGGCACTTTGGTAGGTCGGTAAGTTGGTGGACTGATAGGATGGTAGAAAACATCGAGTCAAAAACATGTACCTATGGAAGTCTTAAAAATACTACTTATCTTTGTGCAGTGAAATCTCTAGTTGCAAACATCTCCAATAAGCGGACAATTCCTATAACCAGACAGTTTAGAATGCACATCCATGTAATTATCTAACTTTCTTTTAAGCGGACATATCCAACAAATGGACAAAATCAGTTGCACCGTCAGTGTCTGCTTAACGGAAATTTCTATAAACTTTATAAAAACTTTTCTTTTCCCTCTTCCTCCTCAAAGGGTGGACCACCAAATTTGCTATTCACTTTACGGGTCACATTTATTAATTTATAATTTGAGTGATGGAAGTAATGGAAATTTAATTAAAAAATATAATTGTGATCAAAGTTTTACTTATGGTGTATGGTCCAAGCACACACATTTTTTTTTTGAAGTCTGTGATATTAATTACGTAAATCAATTATTATTCTTTTCATCTCTTGCTTCATTCGTCACACGATTGCAAGTTTTGTGACACCCACTTTGAGGATCACTGCTGTATAAAATCGTATTTCTATCTCTCTTTTATGCATAGTCTTTCATTTGCCTACACATGTTTTGTATGTGTCTGAAGTCAACTCATTCCCCATTCCCACCACCAAAGAGTGTATTTGAATACCGTTTCATTTTTAAGTTTCACTTAAAAAAATTTAAATGCATCTTAAATTTTAGGTTCAAATTCAAATTGCAAACCGTACTGCATTGAATGCTTTTGGTGATGCATATGATTGTGTGGGATTCACAAGTGCCCCAATATGGTCCGGCCTCTTCATAACCTTCATCTTGGCTCTAATAATGACTTTGGGATTGACCATGATGATGGATATCAAAACAATGGATAGATTTGATGATCCTAAAGGAAAAACAATAATCATTAATGCAAGCGAATAAATTCAACAAGAAAACAAAACAGAAAAATACAAATAGTAACTACGAGCCTTCCATACATAGCTCAGTGTAAACAAACAGAAAATTTGATTTAGAAACTATACGAGTGACAGTTATATTGTGATATATAGAGCTCATATTATTACCTCCATCATTGTTTTCTCACATAGGCCTACCTGCCACTCGGCTATAAAAAATTATATTTAATTGTAAAATGTATGACAATAGTATTTTTAAACATGTTGGATTTATATATAAAACGAGAAAAGAATATTAATGGACTGTTGTTCAGGTAGATGTACAATAATTGTTACCTATATATTAGCTTACATGTACCTTTTTATTTCAATTTGGATTCATCAACTACAATATTTGTTAGCACCCTGAGTAATATTAGAATCGTTTGAATTTTACACACATTGAACATAGCCACATGTGGCTTCTAACTGATAGATAATATCCTAGCCTTACCCAGTGTTCACTGTTCACATCTAGAGACCATTATTACGTACGCACAGTAAAGGTATAAATAAAACTGATTTAAACGATTTTAATATTTATTGATTTCATTTCATTCCATCTACCAAAATGTTTCTTGTAAAAATTTTCTATACATATATTTATATTTTACAAAGAAACAATCGAGGTAATTTTAGAATACTATTGTATTTTAAAAGTGGCCTTAGTTTTGACTAGTTCATAAGAGATTAATGGAAAGTCCGTGCTAACAAAACAAAAACATGATTTATTTATTTCAGTTCGGGTACATTATGTTGAGTTTTTGATTTAATTTTAACTGTATTTGTATTATTTTAATTAGAAGTTGGAAGTGTGTAAAATACAATCTTATACTGTACATTTTATTATTAGAATATAGATATATAATAAATAAATATATTTAGGTGATGGGATAGAAAAATTAAACAAATATGTAAAATGTTGAATGTTTTTGTTATGTAAATATGTAGAAGAAGAGTATTGTTAGCTCAAGCAACACTGAAGCAATTAGAATATTGTTGCCAAACAATGTAGATATGTACTGTAAACTGTAATACTACTAGTAGACCATTAAAACCACAAACTTCATTTTTCTTTTTTCTCAAGCTAAAATTGTCTCTTTAAATAATATTATTCTATAGTACAGGGTGTCCCAGGCTACCAGAGAAAAGAAAAGGCGAAATAATTACAGGGATAATGAAGAAATAATGCAAGGAAGATAAAATAGAACACGAAGGAATAATGGTATAAAACTTAGTATTGAGAGAAACCAAACGTAACTTATGGCGGTTTTGATTTAGTTAAATACTAGAATTGTCACATACCTATTTATGGAAATTTAAAATTGGCCGTGGCTTTAAGATCTGGCCTCGAAAGTTCGTAATATTGAACTTCTGAGGCTAAATCGTTAATTTTTTAGTAATACGCATGCGATATGTGGGCGAGAAGCTGGCGCAGCTATTAATGACCAAAGCTACGTTCGGCAATTCGGCGAGGAGCGGTGTAAAGGTCATGTGGCGTTGGTCTATCTGTACACCATAAAAAATATACGTGTTTTGGTGTAAATGGTGTTAAAATAAATATTGTGCATTTGGAAACGATTAAAGTGCCGAATCGATCCGAACGCTTTACTTATGTCCGGAAATCCCGTGAACAAACGGTATAATTGTTTTGTCTTGCGAGAGAGTTTTTGGGTATTGTTAATATATTTACTCAAATTATAATATTTACATGTGTGCCAGTAAGTGGTGGCGGCAGTGTTTGCAATTTAGGATTATTGCATGTGTTCAAGTAAGTGCAGGTAGCGGTATCACGTATTTTATTGAACCCAATTAAACACAAATTAGTTTTTCAAAATTTTTTTTTGTAATAACTTTGTTAGATTTTAATAAATCACTTGCCGGTAGTGTATGTAAAACATCAAAATCCTATAAGGCCAGCCAGAGGTATACTATTTCATTGCTTTTGTTTCCCCTTTCCTCCCTTATTAATAGCGAGCTTTAACCGCTTCGGCGTTAGAACTATCAAATAGGTATCTGTTGACGCCGCAATTAACTCTGGTTTTTACAAAGATAACCGGTCAAGTCCAAATATCAGTGAGCCCTGGTTCTGGCACTCATCAAAGTAGCAGCCGCACATCGGTCCCGGAGCAGTCCAGCTTGCTACCAACCGCACTGTGGCAAGATACCTTCACTTCCCAACCTTTCATTTAGGCGTCGGAGTAGCAAATTTACCCAATGTAATTTATGCAACGCGCTAAAATGCTTTTTTAATAATAATTAAAAACTTACTTTGTATTACTTTTAAATTGAATTCTCCCCTAATATATTGTAATTTAATAGTAATAATCCACGGATATCATCATTATTCTTCCCACTCTGTGAATTTCAGCAATTGACTGGCGTCTAGGCCTGACTAATCGTTATTGAGTATACACCAACTTAGTTAAATAACCACCGCAACCGTCAACCCGCACCAACTGAAAAGCAGCCACAAGCAAGTGGACACCCCTAAGGGAAAAGTGTTACAGTATACAGCAAGGGAATAAATATCAAGAAAACAGGTAGAAAGCATAAAGACAGAACACATTAAAATAATATATTATATTGGAAACAATTTAAATTTTCGACTAAAATCGAAAGGGGGAAAAATTAAATGTGATCCGACTCGAAGATAAAGAAGACAATGAATTGATAGAGGTTATAGGTCCATTTTTTTAATTGATACTAACTAATTTTTCTAAAAATTATTTTATCTTTAGTTGGGATAAACTCATTTATTCGTATATAGAGTCACTCAAATATAAATCTTGTAAATTTAAAATGTTTTAGCTTGACATTACATTTCACCATTATTAGGATTAGGGAATGTAATCCCGGTTGATTTTTGGTCTCGTAAATTCCGAGGTTTTAAAAACTGAATCAAGGGATTTTTTTAATTGTAACTACATTCGAATAACCTATAACTGCGTCGCGAACAACCCCGTGGCAGCAAACGTATACTTGCCGTGGGCCTACCTATAACTAATTAGGGACGCAATAAATCATTCGTTTCGAGTTTTTCAGGTTTACCCTGAACGGTTCCATGTATTTTAAAACTTTTTCTGCACAGTTATTTTTAACTTTTCCTTCTCACGATACTTGTTTGCTATTCTCCTGGTGGTGATATTTTGCATTAGTTGAAGTTTAATGCCTGCTTAGGGTTGCACTCTTTAAGTTCTTTTAAAGTGTGGCAGTAGTATTACTGGCCTGGCACCTTCTGTGGGTTGGTGCACTGTTCAAGAAGAATTTGGAGTAGCCCCATGACGCAGAGTTGGAGTTCGAAAATGCAGGAAAGGCTAGAGTCGATTTATGCTAAGTACTGTATATGGATGCTAGGAGTAAATAAAGAAGACTACTGAGATAATAAATTAGGCATAGAAAACAGAAATTATACCAATTTGATGGGAAGAGAACTCGATTGTGCCGATTCATAAGAAAACAGTCCAAAAGTGTCAATTGTAAAGTTTTTCGCTACCTACTTTGAAACATATATATACAAAAAAAGTGAGATTAGAGGTTAAACTAGTCACATACTTCATACTATATCAACAGAAATAAACTTTAATTAAGGAATAAAACAAGGTGATTAAACCTACTAGTGATTAAAAAGAGGCAATATTGATTGCAAACACTCACAAAAAAATTGAAAAATAGTGAACATATAGATAGAAAAAAAGATATATAATATAAGTTCTTTACAACTTCGGTGTCATTTGAGATATTAACCTTAAGTTTTTACTGTTAAAGTATCTAATATTCGATTAATTTTATTTATTTGATTTATTTATAAATTTTTTAAAGTATTGTATTCCGTAGCTAGACCTTGTACTATTATTATTATTTTCAAAACAAAGCGCAACCAAGGACCATAGCAGTCGACTCTGCAAATAAGTAGAAATTTTAATAAAATTGAAGATAAATATAGATAAATGCAAATCAATGATTGTAAACAGTACACAAAAAAGAAAAACAAAGTATGCTATACCCCGAACAACACAATACGCGATCAGAAGGAGATAAAGAAAAGTAACAATAAAGGCTAGAACTAGTCACCTTTATAAGAAAAATAGTAAAAAGGTTAGACTATCAGAAAAATTTGAAATAAGAGCAAATAATTACAAAGAAATTAATAACAGTTGCAATAGCACGATAAAGCAAAAAATAAGAAAGACTGAAAGAAGTAAACGGGAGAGTAAAACCAACAAACCTTTTTGTATTAACATTTTAAGGTGTCATGGTAGAAGTATAAAAAGGCCTTGATGAAAAGAAAAAGAAAGAAATAAACTTAAGGTACTTTATTCTGATCTTATTAATAAATAATACACCACAACCCAACCAATAGACTCACGTTATATTTGGTAATAGACGTTATTTTTAGCCGAACAAATTATGTCTTATTTTTGACTTTATAATTACGTATTTTTGTATCATTTTTAAGTCGTTGTTTTTGATGTCTATTAGCTTCTGCCGTTCACCACACAATCAAGGTCCACACGTTTTTGCCAAAATTAACCTCATTAATTTTTGATAACTTAGAATAGAAAATATGTCGGCCTGGAGATTTATCATGAAGCAGTAGCTAAATAAGGTACAATACTCTAAAAAGTTAACTAATGAAGTGTTTATAATTAATGATGATTAATTATAAATGTTTATTGGTTGAAAGTTTTCATAATGACGTAAACTATGACAAAAAATGACGTAATATGTCGTGTCTTTGCTGGCTGTAAAAAAATAAAATATATATTTTTCCATTTTAGTGATAAAATGTTATTATGTTTCAACTCAAAGTGGTGACTAAAGTAGGATTTTTAATCTCAAGTGGTCAAAGAAAATTACAAGTGACCAAAAAAAATAATAAGAACATAAATTCAATCCAATTATTATGTCAAAAAACTGACATTGACAAATTCATTCTTAATGTAGTTTGATTTTTAATACAATTATAGATTAATCTGTAATAGGCATGTATAAAGTTTAATTTGTATTAAGCATTATGCAACCTTTTTTTCTCTATGTATGTAAAATTTTGTATTTCAATCTATAGTTTTATGAAATAACTGAAATGAAAAAATCTAGTTTTAGTACAATGAATAATAGTGGTTCGATGTTCGTTTAATTGGGACACTCACCGCATCGCGACTCGTGCGCCCAATTGGACTCGTGATTATATAATGCACTTTAATATTAATTTTTATTACTTTATAATAAAGGTTACAGAATTTCACCAAATCAGGACAAAACAAACACATTGGCAAATTGTATCTATGGAGCTAAAGCCTCGTAAAGTAGGTTTTTAAAACTACGAAACCAATACCTTGTCAAAGTTGTTTATAGTAATTTGAAACATTGTACATTAAAACATATTTGTTTTCAAAATTTAAAATGGTTGACTATCACTCAATGCTTTATTTCACTTTACTTTAATTTAAATGATGACCGCAGAGCAATACTTTTAGTATTACTTACCTTTTTAGTCTGTCTCTTATATAATTTTTTGTTATGAATTTCAATATCTTTAAATTTAAGCAGATATAAATATTTATGTTCTTGATATTATAACTCGTATTTGTTTAATTTTATTGTTGGTTCTTGTTTTATTGTTATTTTCTAATTGCTCTATACATTATTTATAAATGTTTAAAGTTATGGAACACCCTGTACACAACAGATCACATTTTGTGGGAAATTTGTATTTCACATGCAGATTATCGATTTCACGAGGCAAAAACATAGCGGCTGTAGTGGCAGCACTGGTTTGGTAAACACTGTGTTATCAATGTTGCCAGTTTGAACGATTTAATGGGCGAAACTAATATAAAATAGAATTGTTTATTTTCATTAACATTTTGAAAGCATTTTAGGGTATTTTCAATTATCCTCGATTTATAAAGTTTTTAATAACATTGCAGCTTTCGAAAACTTATTGAGATAAAATTAGCTGAAGAAACTAATTATATTAATTATTTGGGTTTAACCACAGGCTTAACTCATAAATTTTAAGAAACATTAATTTGAATTTGTAGACAAAATGTATAGTTTTTTAATTGAAATTATATATTATAGTATAGCCTTTTTAAAGGTAAAACTGTATTGGCAACCCTGTTTGTGACTGTGTACCACTATCCAGTTGTACATACTTCAAGTGAATCGAGTAGCAAAATTATGTCCGCTATTATGTTATAGCATTAACTAAATTTTAGTATGAAATTAATTAATTACTTGTAGTGTTATATATCCTAAATGACTAAGTTAATTGAGAATGACTGATAAATTGAAGGTATATTTAATAATAAATTGAATTAAAAATGAAAAAATAACGTGGATATTTGTTTGTGTATAGAATATACCTCAGCAAAAGTTGAAAGCCTTTTCAATTGGCACAATGGGTAAAAGGAATTTATCAAAACGTGAGTTGGAAGAGCAACGCAAGAAGGAGGAAGAAAGAGCTGCAGCACATGTGAGTGAATTAATTTACTCTATATATTTTTTTATTATAACACCATAAATCCATAGGCATTTCAAGAGTTTGTCGAAACGTTTCAAGAGACACCAATCAATGGAAGTAGTAAAGTTTGGGTTAAAGCCGGGACATACGATGCAGGGGCGAGAAGTAATTTGTATAAATTAATATATTGTTAAATGGTATTAATAAAGATAATTTTTACAGAGGAAGATACGAAAGATAAGGGAAAACTCTATAAACCACAATCGCGTTTATCAAATCCTGATCTTACCACTTCCGAACAAGCACAAGCATATGCGAAGTTATTGGCGATTGATAGGAAACCTGAACGGCTTGGAAAGAAAAAATCAACTAGCAAAAGTAATTTGGAGTCATTTAAGGAAGAACTGCGGCAGTAAGTTGTGTTTTTTTTAATTCTTTTTGTTTGATTGGTTACACGCCCTTTACTTGCTATTGTTTAATTCATTGATTAATGTTTTTTAAAAAATTATTAGTGAATAAATTTATTAATTAAACTTTTATATTATTATTATTATTTTCTGCCAAGTACTCAAATCGCTCAAGTAAACAATTTGTTTGCGTTAACAAGTAAAATATAGTTCGATCTATTTAAACATTTATTACTAGTTTTGGAGTATCGTGTTAACTTTATAACCGTGGGTAACGTAAAAATTGCTTTTCGCTTATTTAATACAATTCCGTGGGTTACTCTATTATTGCGTTGCATATAATTCTATTTTATTATGTTTGCAAACAGTTACCCTGCATAATATATGCTAAATATTAATGATGTATAACTTTATTATTAAATTTTTGTTTTTGTTTTCATAATAAATAAATATAATCATTATAAGCCTTATATAGCTCGCAATTTTATACAGAAAATTAAAAAAATTGCTCACTGCTGGAGGTAGTACCCAAAATTGTTTTTTTTTGTTTAAGAAAATTTGGGCGATTTGTTCCGTTTCGAGTCCTTGTTTTCAAGTTTTTATTATTAAAACATTTTATATACATACATACATACGTATGTTGAATTAATAATCATTTCAATAATAAAAAAAGATTCTTTTTACATATTTTCTTCAACTTCTATTGAAAATTTCTATTGAAAATATTTGTTGTGTTAAATATAACAAAAAAGGAAATAAACATAATAGGCAGGTACCGATTAAACATTTTTTGTTGTTTTTGTTTCAATTATAAATCACAAACTATTTTTAATTATTATAACATAAGCTGATGATATGTCCCCAGGGCAAAAAACTTAAGGTTAAAAGGTTAAGGACTAAATATTTAAAAAACAATTAAAAATTGATTTTTGAGGATCTTGTTTTTTGAAAAATTGTAGCTTTGGTATAAATTATACTCTATTATTAAAAATAAATATATAAGCTTCTAAAAGAGTTGAAAAATAATTGAAATGAAAATTATGAATTGATTTTTTAATATTTTTTACTATTGACTGACATCATTTAAGTATGCTAATTTTGAGTAGCTTTTTGAAAAATTATAACCTCAGTATAAATTATACTAATTAATTAAAAATAAATAAACTTATAAATTGTATAAATAATTAGAAAATTGTGAATTGATTTTTGAGTGTTTTTTACTATTGAGTAATACCTTTTAAAAATTTTGAGTTGTTTTTTGAAAAATTGTAGTCTCGGTATAAATTGTACTAAATTATAAAAAGAAATAAACTTCTTAAATGTTTAAAAAATATTTAGAAAATTATAAATTGATTTTGAAGTATTTTTTATTATTGAGTACTGTTAATTAACACATTATTGAAATGCTTAATACACTGATATTGTTTTTCCACTTCTAGAGATTAAAACAATTTGAGTGTGTTTGATACTTCAAAGTAATAGTTGATGAGTTCATCTTTAACATCTCCACTCTTTAATAAGTTATTGAAATTTTGCTTGATTGCTCTACTTGTTTCGCTATTGTTTGAGGTACTATTGCTTGGCATTACTCCACAAATCTACATGCATTGCCACATACAGTGTTCTAAATGAAATGGATTTCATATTCCATTTGCACATTTTCAACTGGACACTCTAATTTACAAAATTTTGACAAATGACAATTGTTTTTGAATGGCTCTATCTAATTCATTAGGTAGTTGACTAAAATTGCAAAATATTTTTATTGGTTAGTTTGGGATTGGTCTCTTAACAATCCATCCTAATTTTGTGAGTTGTGACGTACTTAAGGCAAATTGCTTGGATTCTAATAGTTTCCAAAAGGTTTCAGCATTATATCAATTCTTTTTGGAATGTTAAAATAAAGATAAGTGAACCATACATGTTGCCGATCTTACATGAGGCCGATGTTGGTTTAGGGACCGACTACGATGCTAGAGGTTTCGGGATTTATTGAGGTACGATGGTTTAGTGGTTGTTTGATTATTCTAATAGAACAATAGGATAAATAAAAATCTTACATGGTCAGGTTTTCTCGGTAGAGAGTCTAATATGAGGCAACTTCTCACATAAAGCCGGATCTAAAAAATACAAAATAATTTTTTTGTATTTTTGAAATTGTGAATTAATTGTTACTGTGCATTTTGCTTTTATTGAAGATACCACTTGCTCGATTTTCGATAGATCAATATTTACATTGGTTATTGGCATACCTACTCTCTGACAAACCTCTGATGTAAGAATGTTAGATTGTGAACAAGAGTTCTAAAATTCAGTTATTGATTTACCATTTACATATAGGACATTTATTAATGCTGTGGCCACAACTATAAATGTTGCTTCTTTTAGTTGCTGCAATGACAGCATTGTTTTTGACTTTTCATAATTACTGTGTCTCATCATCTTCAACTGGTTGTTTCAAAATCTCTAGTGCCCGTAAGTCCCTTGGTTAGACTTCAAATTTTTTTTGACGATTCTTTGTATACACTGTAGACTCTCGATAATTCAGTTATAAAACAGTTACAGGACTGAGGGTGTGTGCAAATTATTAAAAATGTCAAATTACAATAGCAAATTATCGTGAGTCACGGGTCAACAAGTGTGTGAGTGTCAGTGGCCGGTCGGACCACAGAGTGTGTTGGACTATCAAATGTCAGATTATTGCGATTTAATAGTACTATTAATATTACCCCTTTGCGACCTTATTTAATTTTCATAGCATATACCTTATTTTTATATTTTTAAATATAAAACCAAAGTTGGGGCTGCCCTGATATAGGACTACAATGTCGACTCCTGTTGCAGGACCACAAAGGGTTAAATAAAGCTTTCATATGATTATTTGCCTAATATTTTCTATGCCACTGAATAATTACTACACATTTCCAAAAATTTTTTTAAGTTTATAGCCTTGTTCGTTAGTGATGTCTTGAGCACATTTCAACACATCATTGTTGTAAATAACTGTGATAAAGGTGTCATTATATTCAAGCCATTCATTATAATCATCGGAAAAATTTGGTAACTTTAGTACAGGTAATTTGGCAGGACATGATTGCTTAAAATTTTTCTCTGTGGATTTGCTGTATAAATTGCTAGTCTCCACTAAGATGTTTTTATAGCTACTGACTAATGCTCTAGCTCTTACTTCAACTCTGACTCACACTCCAACCTTACGATGACATTCATTTTTTACAATTATTTTATACAAAAATATGGTAATAACAAAATTAGCGGAGTCTGAGTGAGATTGACAGATTTTTCAACTCCACAAGCTAAAAAATACGTAAACTGCTTGCGCTTACAAACTTGTCTTCTATTTCAGTGGTAATTTTTCCGATAAATTAGCAGCATTATTTTCAATCTCATCTTGAGTACTATCAAATTGTTAAAATAATCAATTTGTGTTAAATATAAACGATAGTTTTGCGACTTCTTCATTCGTTAAGTGATAGTTTGTGTTTATTGACTATTTATTTGTTTAAAAAATCACGATGAACGTGTCTAATAGATTCGCATTCTCTAAGTAATGAGGACACCCTGATCATTTTTCTTTTTATTCCCACCCATAATGTGTGTGTAATTTAAACGCAGTACTCACTGTGCATTGACAGATCTGATATTTCTTAATTATTAAATCGCCATTTTTGGGTGATTTTTATCTAGTAGTGTTGCTTCTTTTTGTGGTATAGTCGATTCTTGTTTTAGCTTGTTACCGTTCCTGCTGCATGAGAATGTATTCTGGTTTCTAAAGCTGCATGACAGTGTGTCCTGCTGCATCTTGATGTGCTGTATTTGTATGTGGCAATTTGCTATATTGAATGATGCTGTACAATATTGTGATTTGCAAGGTTTTTTCTTCAACGTTGATTTTCTTTTTATCCGGTTTGAAGCACCAAAAATGTTTAGATTCATTTTATTTAATACTTTACACATCGCTGACATTTTTCTACTGCCTGCTCGGATTACAATTATAATAACATAAAACGAGTTCAAAATAATAGACATTTTTAGAAACAGTGAAATCTTTGTTAAGCAGACATTGACGGTTCAATGATTTGTCCGCTTAAAAGAAAGTTAGATAAATATAAGGATATGTGCCAATGCATTCTAAACTATCCGGTTATAGGAGTCGTCCACTTATTGGAGGTGTCTGTGATTAGGGATTTCACTGTATTTGTTGCAAAAAGCTTTTGATATTATATACATATTTTATAATAATATAATAAAAAAATAATAGACATATTTATATATTTTATGCAGGGTTGATCAAAATAATGGACATATTTAAACATTTAATACAGGTATCTAGAAAATAATGTAGATATTTAGATATTTGAGTTGCTTAGAATCAAAACCAGAGATGTCACATTTTAAATTAATCAATTCTGCACAGTTCTTTTTGGAAAATAATTGTAGTTTCTGATAAATATGAAAAAATAACTAATTCTGGTAAATAATACAATACATATTTGTTTATAGAAATATATGATTAAAGTTTTGCATTCTTTAGGCTAAAGTTAAATGTGTGATAGTTTTCAGTGATATATTAAAAATTTGGCAGATGGACATGTCCGTTTTTGATTCTAAACGCCTGATTTGTTAAATCTCTTGTAAAAAAATTTCTTTTTATGTGTTTTATACAAGCTTGTTCAAAATAATGGGCATATAGATATTTAATAGTCATATTTATATTTTACAGTGTTGTTCAAAATAATGGACATATTTGTTTATTTGACGATTTTGTCTTCAAAAAACTTTTGATTATAAATTTTATACAGGATTGATAAAAATTATGGACATATTTTACATATCTTGCACTGTGGACTAATATTGTTTTTACTATTTATTTTTGTATTTTTATTTTCTTTCTATGCTTTGGAAGTTTTATTTCAATTTTGTGACTATAATGGTGAGGTAAAAATTATAATTTACATTTATAGAATCCAAGAAGAACGTGAAGAACGACATAAGTACAAAGGTGCCGTAAGAAATTCGATTGAGTCTGACATGGATTTATTTTTGAAAGGAGGAGACATTGGTTCATTTGACAACGGTGATCCAACAACTACCAATTTATATCTCGGCAATTTGAATCCTAAAGTGAGTTTGTTTATTTATTAACTTGAAAATAAATAAACAAAATACAACTGTAAGTAAACTGTGATTTATGAATTTTAATTTTATTCAGATAACTGAGCAACAGTTGATGGAAGTTTTCGGACGATTTGGACCACTAGCAAGCATTAAAATAATGTGGCCTAGATCCGATGAGGAAAAATCACGAGGAAGAAATTGCGGATTTGTTGCGTATATGAGCCGGAAGGATGGAGAACGAGCTTTAAGGAACTTGAATGGTGAGTAAAGAATCTAGTTTTTGATTTATTTTATATGTTACACATTTTGATGAAAATATTTAAATTATTACATGAAAGCAATACCGTGTGTCTAGTTTCAATCTCGAACCTAGGGATTTACATGGTGTTTAACGTTTTATCAAATTCCTGCTAGCCAAATCAACTTACAGATAAGATGAATACTGAATGATACTAAATAAGATTTTTTAAGATGCAATTTTCATTTAAAAGCTGTTTGTTTGGTAAAAATAACATGTCACATTGGTGCAAACCAACACCATTATTAACTCTTTTTACCATAAAAAGTGCTCTTGTTTAGAATAATCATTCATATTATTAGTAATAAATTTATTTTTGGATTAAAATTGTTGTGTGTAATGGAACAAAACAGGTGGGTATGATTTGAGGTTGTCTTGAGATACGATAAATTTTCTTTATGAACATTCTGTAAAAATTAAAAAAACGCTCCAGCAACAAACGACATGCACTGAAAGACACTTGATTTGTCTATGAGGCAAACTGGGTCTCTGACAGAGGTATACACATATAGATACATTCAAATATCAATATATATAGCCTGATGACTTGGCAAATATTAATATAAACAGGTGATGTGGGCATATCACCTGTTTATATTTGCGGGCGCATGCAAAGGGTTATTAGTAATTAGTAAAATCGGAATTAAACTGTACCGGTAACTATATTTCCAGGCAAAGAAGTAATAGGTTACGAAATGAAATTGGGCTGGGGAAAATCAGTCGTAATACCACCGCATCCTATTTATATTCCACCGACATTATTAGAACTGTCGCTACCTCCACCACCATCGGGTTTGCCATTTAATGCGCAACCTCAGCCTAAAGATAAAGACGTCTTACCAAAATCAACAGAAGAATTACATGAGGTTGGACAAAAAAACGATGAATCAAAACATTATTTAATGAATATTTTTCAGATTTTAAAAAGAGCAATAATTAAAGTAGTAACTCCAAATGATCGAACCTTATTAATGTTAATCCATAGAATGGTAGAATTTGTTGTACGAGAAGGTCCAATGTTTGAAGCCATGATTATGAATCGCGAAATACACAATCCATTATTTAGGTAATTAATATATATTATATATATACTTTCCTTATTTACCATATTATGGTTCCCTGTCATCTCTTTTGCCTCCAACATTTTCCTTTTCTTGTTAGTAATTCCCCTATTGTATCTTCCTATTTTTTCCTTGGCCTTTCTCTTTTCTTGTGTTTGGCTTTAGTATTCCATATCTTTACTGGCCTCATCTCCTCCATCGTTACCATATGCCCCCACAAGCCCATCTGCCTTTCCTCTATGAATTCTTATGTGTTTTACATTTAATTGTTTTCTTATATCTACATTTCTTTTTTATCTTTTTTTGTCACTCTCATAACTTGCCTCATTTCTACTGCTTGCATTTTGCTCTTATTCTCTTGGTTAGTATCCAAGTCTTGCATCCAAATGTCAGTACTGGTTTTATTATTGTGTTATATATTTTGATTTTTGTTCTTCTTTCTATATTTTTATTGTTTATAAATTTTTTGCTTATTTTGTAATATAATTTCATTGTTTTTTCCACCCGGGTATTTAATATGCTAACTTGGTTCCCATATGCTGCTATAAGTATTACTAGGTATTTGAATGTTTCTACGTGTTTCTATTTTTTCATTGTCTATTTCTATATTTATTGGCTTCCCCCTTCACCATGACCTTTGTTTTTTCCTTGTTTATTTCCATTCCATATTTTTTTATACCTTATCTCATATGTTGATGTTCTTTTGAAGTTCTTCCTTATTGGCAAAAATCACCAAGTCGTCAACAAAAGCTCCTTTCGCTATCTCCACTCTCTCCAATTTGTTATACCTTATTTTATATTTCCTCGTTTCTTTGTTGCATTTTTTTTATTATTTTATTGATAAGTAATATATATAATCTCAGGCTGAGTGCCCCCCTTGCACTAAGGTCCTAATGGTCCTATTGTGCACCTCTGACATCTTACACCTTTAGCAGTTCTGTCTCTTCTATGAAGTCCAAGAGTTTTTGCCAAGAGATTGTTTTCAGTTCATCTTGGGCTAGCATATGCTTGCCGAAGTGAACTGTGCCTTTGCATGTTGAATGCTTCGCATTCATACAGCAGATGCTGCGCAGTCTCTTCGTTTTCTGCGGCATAGTGGATTTTCTTGTATACCCCATTTACGTATGTGCTTGTTAAGACCACAGTGTCCGGTAACCAGTCCTTTGAGCCTTCGCAGTTTGCTTCGCACTCATTTGCAATACCCCCCTTCTCTTAGTCCCGCATATGTTATTACTATGTTTTGTTTGCTTTACTACTGTTATAATTTCTTTTGCGAATTCCCTTCTTCTTTAGTATTTCCCATATAATTTTCGTAATTACCTTTTCGAAGGCCTGTTTCACGTCTACGTTTCCTTCTACAATTCTCTATTTTCTTGTAACACTTTTGTTGATAGTTGCTTAATTGTAAATATGTGGTCTTGCACACTTCTACCCTTTCTAAAGCCACTCTGTGACTTCCATCCTATTTTCTATTACTGCTCTAATCCTTCTGTCTATCACTTGCTTGTAAAGTTTCTTTACTGCACTCAATATATTTACTTCTCTATTGTTTTTGCAGTCTTTTTTCCGTTGTAAATTGGTACTATTAATGCTGCTTTCCAATCGTTTGGGACTTTATCTTCCTTCCAGGCCTGATTGAATATTTGGCATAGCAGCTTTGTTCCTCTTTGTCCCATATTTTGTATAATTTCTTCTGTTATCTTATCCTTTCTTAACTTTATTTTTGCTATCATTTCTTTCATTTCCTCTATGCTTATTAATTTTTCATGCACTTGTTGGTTTGTATTATCTACTATTTCTGCTTCCTCTTCCCTTACCCAAGAAGTAGTTCCTGAAAGTATTCTTTCAATCTGTTTAATATTTCATCATTTCCTCTTAGTAGTTCACCCGTTTTACTTTTCATCCCTTGTGTATGTTCTTTCTCTTTTTTAGTTGGTTTTAATATTGCATAAAATAGGTTCTAGTTTTTCCTGCCACTTTTCTCTATTTTTTGCCAATTTTTTTCCATTTATTTTTCTTTGACATTTCTATTACTTTCTTCTTATTACTTCTTTCTGTTTTGTTTACCACGTAGTTTTTCCATGCTTTTTTCTTTTTTATCTGGTTCTTTACTTTGTCTGTTCACCAAGCTGTATGTTTTCTTTTGTTACTTTTCTAATTTTTCCTCATACTTTGCTTGCTATCGCTATCACTGCTTCTTTGAATATACTCCAAAGTTTTTCAATGTCCCCTCCCTTTATGCTTTCTCCCATACTCATTAATTTCTGCTCCAGAGCTTCTTCATGTTTTTCTGCTGTTTCTTTGTTCCTTAGCCAGTATGCTTTTATTGTTTTAAAAACCATTTTATTTTCTTGGTTTTTCTTTACTGTTATGATTTTTTCGTTTATCCTGCTCACTACTGCATAGTGTTCGCCCTCTATTTCCGGTCCTCTCTTTACAACTGTATCCATTACTGCTCTCCTATTCTTTCTTTCCACTAATATCTAGTTGATAATTGACTTTTTGTTCCTACTTCTTACTTTCCTAGTGTATTGATGTATCTTTGTGTTTGAATCACAGATCACATTCTGATGCGTTATTCCCATGTAAATAGTAGGCTATTTTTGTGGATCAAGTCCAGGTGAGAAATTGAAGTTGCTATAGGTTCACACTTGAATATTAAATTCAATAAAATCTAATTTATACACAGAACATATATATTTTAATATTTCTATTTATAATTGAATATTAAAATGTGAATGTTTTTAATGTATAGTAAAAATAATAAAAAATCATTATATAACAATCATATATTATATTATTATATATAACAATAAAATAATCACAACAAAATTATAAAAACAAAATAAATGTTCTTCTTTGTCGTTCCATCTTTCAATTTATTTGGGGTAGATACCTAAAAACAAACATAAATTATTACACTATATTTAGTGCATCTCAACATATAAATGATTATTTTAATAATATTATATTAATGACTTTGAGCAGATTGCACTTGAGAACCATTCACTAATGTCGTTCAGGTGCATAGACATGATAAATTTAAAATTTGTTAATTTTAAGTTAAATTAAGATAAATTAAGATAAAAAGTAGGTAATTAAGTAAAAGTACATTTGATTAATTTTTTATAATATTTTATATTTAAATTCTGATAATCTTACAATGTTATGTGGCTTAATACGTAATACTATCTTTTTATCATATAGTTCCACCGTGACTGCAGTTTGGACTGAATCTCAGTCTTTGTCAAACGTTATAGAATTGTAACGTTTGATAAAAGAATTTTATGTGTTTTATGTTTTAAATTATGTAATTATAATGGTATAAAAATTAAATCATAAAAAAAATAAAAAGCAACTATATTAAATGTCAAATATGTAATAGATAATTACCTATCAATAATATTATCAAGACTGCTAAATCGACTCCATACAACCAAGAATTCCACGTTGAACGATGCACTTGGTCCACACGACCAAGAATTCCACGTTAAATGATGCACTCGGTAACATTCATCGAGATGATAACATGAAAATAAACAAATGCATATTAGCTCACACAGAAGATTAATTAAACATATTTCCAATAAAAAGATATATAAATACTGACTAATACTAACAACTGAAGTTACATTTCGTATTATTTTGTTAGTTCAATAAAATACTAATATTTTAATAGTTTCCTTCTACAATTTTCTATAAAATTTATTATACTCGAATATGTTGGGTGTTTTAATATAATGACATTAATTAAAATGAAACTTACCTTTTTACACTTAACATCAAACACCACATCATTGCATAAAAGCATAACCTAAATTAACATTGGATAACCTATCACAGTGATCATTTTTTGTGGTTGTTGTTAGTTTGGTTGCCTGAATTCAACCTTTTTTGCCATCTATCAACGGTCCACGAAGTGCTGCCAACTGTTGTATACTTATCGATACCCTCTGGTTTGAATAGTGAATTTGTTATCATCATATTATTTATCGTACAGAAATCTAACACTTTCCTCTCATTATTATTTTGTATATTTTCCTTATGTTTTACTATTACCCTCTTGTATTCCTCATCTCTTAACGCTACTCTACTGTTGAAGTCTCCTGTTATATACATTCCCCCGTCTTCGCTAGCTCTCCCACAATCTTTCTTTTTTTTGCTGTTCTATTATCTTCGTTGGGCCCATATACTACTATTATTGTTCTATTTTCCTTCTTCTCTTCTCCCATCTCTATTTTCAATATTGTTTCCGATTTTGCTTCCCATTTCTTTATTTGTACTCCTACATCCTTGTGTATTATTTATTCATATTTATACCGCTGTATATTGCTGTATGCCCTTTTTCGGTAGTATACATTCCCTTGCCCTTCTTTTTTGTTTCTGTTATTGCTAAAATTGCTAACCTCAATTAATAATTAAAACCTTTTATCGATTATTCTATTTTAGATTTTTGTTTGAAAATCAAAGCCCTGCACATATTTATTATAGATGGAAAATATATTCCATAATGCATGGTGATGCACAAAAAGAGTGGTCGAATAAAGAATTTTGTATGTTTAAAGGTAACTAACTTTTTATTTAATTTAGTATATTTGTTGTTATTATTAATTATTTTTTAGACGGGTCAGCATGGAAACCACCGATCATGAATAATTACACTGCCGGTATGCCTGAAGAATTAGTTTTAGAAGAAGAAGACAGAACAGCTTCGAAAGGATCGTTGTCTAATACGTAAGTGTCAAATATTAGTAAATTAGGGAAGCTATGACCTTGAAAATATCCTTGATTGTCTATGAATCGTGCTATTTATTTATTTGTTTGTTTTCAATAAAACTTCAATATTTTTAAAAACCAATTGCAAAATTACAAATATCAAGTGAATTATAAAGTACATTTTAGTAAAGTAGGTAAGAATAAAAGTAAACGTAGTATTATTATTAGTTACCTATAAATATACAGCATTTGTGAAAAGATGTCGAAATCGATTCAATAGTAACAGACGAGTGTTTTGAGCCTGGATGACAGCAGTCAAGGGTCATTTTTACAAATTATTTTAACAATTTAATATGCAGCTATTGTACAAGTGCCGCCTTATTCTCTCTCTGATAACTGACAATGATCATCGTAAAGGTGTGCAATGAACTTCTGGAAAGAGTGTTGTAAACATGTGAAGCTTTGACATTGCTGAGCACAGAATCGACTGAGTACTGACTGAGAGAAAAGTAATTCACGTGGTTAGGAGTTCTAGCTGGAATCAAAACACTGGTGACAACTTCCAAGCTGTGTCGTAAGCAGCTCAAACTGAGATTGCGTTTTTGCTTCTGGAACCTCATAGAATCTAAATAACTGGAGCTGGCCAAGGAGCTCTTTTTGAATTACTCAAGGACAACATGATCAAACATAGTCTCATTGCCGCAGCCGAGATCAGGAAGCCTTAGCCTAGTGGTTTGAAACTTGAAATGTTCAAGTTCTTTCAATTGGTGAGGTTTGAAAAAATAGGCGAGTAAGTCGTTACCCCTAGAGAAGGCCTCTGGAACCTTTATATAGTTTCCAGCTAGGTGGTTTTGGTTGATGTTATGTGTCGTAGGTTATGTTAAGTTAGATAAGGTTAGGTTAGAATTGTAGTTCAGGAGGGAATGGGCTTATAGGATTTTTCCAAACAGTATTTGATGAGAGATCACGTTAAACTATTCTGTCAGAAAATTGTAATGTTGTTTAGTGACAGATGGTATTATCAAATATCATCTGGAGTGTGTTTGAAAAGTTGTGTTTATATATGGTATACATACCAAGTGTGTAGGTCACGTTATCACACCCAGAATCACTTTTCAAATGCTTATAAGTGTATATAAGGAGTTCTGTCAAACCTCAGTCGAATGCCAGATTTCTTGCTGCTGCAATAAGTGCGATTAATATATTTTTAAATAAAGTATGTACTTCCTGATCAAAATATAATTAAAAGAAATAAACTAATAAAAGTGAGAAATACATATTTGAACAAATTTGCGCGTGCGCGAGTAACATCTATTCATCTGTAGGTTTGGTTAGACAAGAGTGTGCTCTGATGAACGAAGAATGCCTTTAGGTAAACGGCAAAGAGTGGAAACTTTAAAAACACTCTGACTTTTTATAAGTAAAGTCGGATTATTGTTATATGGTATACATACCAAGTGTGGAGGACACTTGATCATTGATCACTCTCGGCATGTTTTTTGAAACGCTTGGGAGTGTATACAAGGCGTGCTGCCAAACATCTGTCAAATGCCAGATAACCTCAATATTACGAATATGGATAAAAACAAGAAAAGTTGTTGTTGCAATAAGTGCGGCTAATATATTTTTAAATAAAGTAAATTTATTAGGTAATTTAACTGAACAGATTTACGTAATGTGTATGTCCGAGTAAAATCCACTCACCTCTAGACTTGATCTAGACCAGTCTTGGCAAACGCTCTGATATTTTGAACGCCTTACGTTCTCTGTTGCAATTGCCTAGTATTTTTAGATATGACGTTTTTACAGAGTTAATCATGGATGCTTTTAAGGTCATGACTTTCCTCATTCTCTCAACTCTCAATGTTTCAAAGTAAAATCTATTTTTGAATATAATTTCAGACAACGTGACCGCTTAGAAGATTTGATTAGAAATTTAAGTGGAGAAAGGAAGAAAATAGGTGAAGTAATGGTGTTCTGTATAGAACATAGTGAAGCAGCAGAAGAAGTAGCTGATTGTGTAATGGAATCAATATCAAATGAAACAACAATAGTGACAAAGAAAATTGCACGTTTATATTTAGTTAATGACATTCTCCATAATTGTTCGGTTAAAGTGAACAGGGCCTCATCATATAGAAAAGCATTTGAAAGTAGATTACTAGAAATAATGAAACAGATTAAAATTACTTACGATAAATTAGATGGCCGATTAAAAGCAGACGGTTTTCGAATGCGTGTTATGAGGATTTTAAAAGCATGGGAGGATTCTATTTATCCGAAAATTTTTATGGATAAATTAACTAATACGTTCCTTGGATTGGAGATTGAAGAAATTCTCGATATCAAGGTTAATGATGTCGATGGGTGTCCAGTCGAAGCTGAAACAGACGAAGATGTTCCAATGGATGGTGCAGCTTTACTTAAAAGTGCCATGAAGCAACAAATGAGGAGTCCGTCACCGATTCCTTCTGACTATGATGGTAAATAAAAATATTGCTTTAAAAAAACCGGTTTAATTTGTTGCATATCTAGGAGTGGTTATCAATGATGAAGCCGTGGGGACGAAAACCGGATTGAATTCTGGTTTTATCAAATCAAAATGGGAGACGGTTGATCCGGAACAAGTGGAAGCTCAAGCGATGACGACAAGCAAATGGGATCTTCTAGAGCACAGCGGAGATGCCAGTATGGATAGCAGCCAAGCTGATCGAGACGATTCAAATGACTATTCGGATAGCAGGTTGGTGGTGAATTGCAGGAATAAAGCATCCCAACAATTATTAACGTTATTTTATTTTGAGTTAATAATTATTGGTGAAAATTTTCAATTGATTTTAAGAACTGCCAAAATTATATGTTATGCTAGTTGCTAGTAAGATTAGAGTATTTAGTGAATTTGTTGTTTTCGAAATAATCAATCAATTTACAAACTTAGAACTATGACTGAAGAGCGGCGCACAAAATTAAGAGAAATTGAAGTGAAAGCTATGCAGTATCAAGATGAATTAGAATCGGGACAACGCAATATTAAAACTGGTTGGACTGTTCCGCAACAAGTCGAACATTATAGACGTAAATTACTAAAGAAGTCAGACAAGGACAAGAAGGAGAAAGAGAAAGAGAGAGAAAAGGAGGTCAAGCCAGTCAAGCACAAGAGAGACTATGAAATCAGTGATAAAGCAGAGAGTTCCGATGAAGAATACTACAAGGATATGTAAGTACCATATGAACTATGAACTATGAACATGCAAAAATATGTTTACATATTTTTTTATCTTTATTTTGTTATCATATCAGGATATCAAATACAGACAAATAACAACTTTTTCTTAAACAATGCAGAAAGCAAATGAATTCAAGAAACCTTTGAAAAAAAATACAAAAATCTAATTGAATTGATCAATTCATGATGATGACTTGTTTTGGTTTCTAAATTTGTTGAAATATTTCTAAATTTATAACTTCCAACTAGTACTGTTAATCTGCAGACAGTACAAGATGGTATGTTTTATGTTTTTCTTCCCCTGTTTCAATGCAATGCTGAAATCACTTGGATGCACTGATGAATGAGTTCTTGTGAAAAGCGAAACAAAAACACACTGAAACTTTTTAATGTTAACACTTTTGAGCGTGACATGAAAAACATAACTCGAACAGTTGCGAGACATGTGAGTTATTAAACAGTTACTAAAATGTTGCTTTTTTGTTACTTTCAACACTAGTTGCTGTTTTGTTCGTTTTGTGGAAAACCGGCATATTATACGCAATTCTCGGTCTGTGAGTCCTAAGATTAGAGACATGTTTGTTTCTCTATATTCTATACGCAGATTGTCTTGTGCTGGCTATCTTACCAGAAGGTACTAACGCAATTCTCGGTCTGTGAGTCCTAAGATTAGAGACATGTTTGTTTCTCTATATTCTATACGCAGATTGTCTTGTGCTGGCTATCTTACCATCTCATAAAGGTACTAATGCAATTCTCGGTCTGTGAGTCCTAAGATTAGAGACATGTTTGTTTCTCTATATTCTATACGCAGATTGTCTTGTGCTGGCTATCTTACCATCTCATAAAGGTACTAGCTTTATGAGCATGTGATTATCTTACTGCATTACTTCATTGGTTCCATTTTCACTTTGCATCAACCTTGTACTTCTCGCCCTCTTTTTTCTTATCCTTTTCTGTTTTTCTGAGAATGATTCCTATTGGGATTTACACTCACTGTTACGTTCATTTTGCAATCCAGCATGTGCTCAATGATGTTCTGTGTAGTTATCATTTCAGTGCCCTGGATAGTCAGTTATTCTCTTCCTGCCTGCGATAAATCGCTTGGGCGTATTGATCATGTCCAGTGGGGCAGTTTCGCTTTGCATGCAGCTTAAATCTCTACAGGCACGAAAAAAAGCTATGGTTGTTTAAGAATTGCGAGAGGTATAAATCTACGCACCCGTGGTTTTGGTTATTCAAGGCGTAATGTTTGAGACAAAAAGTTTGATTTGTTGCTGTTCCCGTACCACTCTTTTTTCATTTTCCAATGGTGAAGTCTCTGCCAACTTTTTCTGTGCAACATTGCCAGGTTTTGAAGACTGTTCCACAACCAGCAGGTGCATTGGTATGGTTCTACCAATAACTATTATTGTCTTCTAACTTGAGTTACTACGAATTTATACATTTATTTTGTGTATATGCTACCGTTTATTTTAATTTGCTAAATGCGCAAATTCTGTGGATGTAGTCGCCGACCAGTAAAATTAGTCACATGTCTTTGACCTGAAGTTAAATAAAAATTATGTCAAAAGGACGTTATAATGGTAGTAGGGTAACTACATACAACTGTGTGTAAATATTTTATATCGTTGATACTTTGGTGGTGTAGTATCATCATTGTAGGGATAATCACTGATATCGCAATTAAAACTGGTTGGGTCATTTGTTTTCTGCTGCAATTTTATGTTATTTGATAGTTGATATTAATTTGATTCCCTGATATTGATAATCACAGGATAAAATATGAAATATTTGTCTTGTGTATAATGTACTTGAATACGGAAAAATGTGGCTTATGCTTCTTACTGATGTTGTAGTACCTCTAGAAAACATAAAAAGCACGCTCGAAGTTCATCATCTGGGTCTACGTCTAAACACAGGTAACATTCAAATTCATTTAATAATTTAACTTCAATTAACATACATCACATCACAGAATATTACAGCAATTACAGATGTGCTGATATTTTGATATTTTTATGTCTTTAATGTTTGTTCCTTAGATTATTAGTAAAAGTAAGTAATTGTTGATCGTTTATTGATGATTGATGATTGATGAGAAACGGAACGCTAGGAATATGAATATCATATAGTTTTGTTTAAAATTATCACAAGATAATGATCACCAATGTAAAATAATTAAAGTGATAATTGTGTAAGTTGCACCTAATTAATAATATGATATTATTGATCGATGTCATTTAGCTTCAATTTGGAAATTGTTGTGTTTTTATCTCATAATTGGATTACAATTTTTAGGTCCAAAAGTCGTTCACCGTCTCGCAAGAAAAGTTCACGAGCCCCAAGTCCGCCTAGCCCTCCCAGGATCAGGCGCCACTCACCCCCATCCTCTCGCCATGGCAGGAGTAGCTCTCCTAGCAACAATGGCAAATACGCTTCTCCCGCTCGATCCAAAGGCAGTAGCCGATATTCCCCATATTCTCCTCGTTCTAAACATGATCGCAGATCCCCCTCTCCTTATTCTTCTTCAAGATCACGAAACAGATCACCAGAGTCCCGCAAACACCGACATAAGCATAAGTTTTGAATTGTTAAAAAAAATTTAATATAATTTACTGTTGTATGTATTCCATCGCAATTTCGTCAATTTCCTCAATTTTTATATAATATTTATATAAACTTGTGCGACTTTTATGTTTTGTTTCAGGATATTAATTTATACACACATATTTCTTTTTTTCTTTTTTCATATCTGTTTTTTTACAATTTACAATAAATAGACGAGACAGCTTCAAAATTAAATAAAGTTCATTCAATTAATTATTATTTTTATAGTATAAATGTTATTAGAGCAGATTAGGCAAAAGTTATATAAACAAATTATTTACAATTTATTATTGAATGGTTAATTAAAATCAATTTTTTTTTCTATTTTTTTCTTTATTAATAGAAATCATCAGTAATCAGTATGTACAGTAAATCATAGAAATGTAAATATATAATCTTATTGTACTTGATTAACTTTTTTTCAGATATTGTAAATATATATTTACAAGTACTATTTTAACTTTAACTAAACTGACCCTTATTATTTCCTTCTCAACAATGAACATGATACACGTAGATACAAAAAAATATATTTACTGAAAAAAAAACTATCGACACTTTCTTTTCAATGCAGGTTATCACACTCACACACGTGTGTGTAATTGAAAAATGATCAAATTACCAATCACACACGTGTGTCATGCTGTTAATTGTGGAAAGAAGAGACTGATAAGGCTGCGGAGTCGTGAATGTGGTGGGTATTGAAGGTATTTAACCTTTTGAAGTGAAACTTTTATAGTGAGGTAGTGGGGGCTAATAATAAATCCAAAATTAATTGAAATAATGTAATGATGATTATACAAGTAGTAAGCGAATGCAAATGCTTTAGACTGTGGATGCAAGCAGAACATCCCCTCTATGTATTAGTGAATGAGTTATAGAAATAATACAGGGTCAGTTAAAAATTGGATAACTAGATATTTGATTCTAATTTTATTTATTTAATAATAGTAATGATAATAATTTATTAATTCATACATATGCAATAAACGTACATATAGCAGAGTACATCTTAGAGAAACTTTCACTCCCTTGACGGACAAACCCACAGAATACTGTTACGTTTTATTTAAGTTTTGAAAAGTAAACTATGAAATATTAAACGTTTTATTTACGTGGTCAGTACATTATATTTACGTTTTCAAATTGCGAAAATTTTACGCAAAATTTACATTTAAAAAATATTAATTATTTACGTTTTATTTGCGCTGATCTGTTGATTAATTATTTATTTATTTCAAAATGTATTATCATATAATAATTTTAAGGCGCAACATGACGTAAATGATATTTGTTAAATTTATCAGTTATGTCATGATTTAACATTAGAATTATTATTTAAAATTTTATAATAATACTTGCCGTGCAACGTGCATTAATTAATCAAGTATTTAATGGGTTATGAATGAAATAAAAACAGATAATGTGAAAAGAAGTTTATATTTTAAAATAACAAATTGTCACAAATTACAATTGACAATGTTTATCATCAACGCTGTTGATGCTATCTATAATAAAAAATAAAAATCAATTATTCACATAAATACTACAAAGCCTGTCACAGTAACAACATTAAACATGATCATAAAGTTACTTCACATTGCCTTTAATAACACACTATTAGATGTTATGTATCAATGAATATGGACGTATCTAATAAAAACTGTAAATGAGACAACATCAATATGCGAATAAATAATGAAACTAGAAAGTCTATTGATAATAAATAACAAATTTGGTTACTACACAGTTCCATCATTTATGGTTCGTTCAAAATAAGCTTTAACATTGACACGAACTAACAACACCCAACACTACGTACACTTATTACATATAGTTAGTAATGTGCAAATAATTATGGTTAGTAATTTATTTAAAATTATCATAATACGTTGTTTTAACGCTGCAGAATTTTTATTTTGTTTACATTACTATTTATATTTAAAAGGAACGTATTCAAATGAACGTTTTATTAATGTAAATTTTGTAACGTTTTTATTATATATTATTTACATAACATTTTAATGTAAATTTTGTAACATAAAATTGAATTATTGAAACGTAAATTTTATGTAATGTATTTACTGGAAACAATATCATGAATGACTAACAATATAGGCACAAAAATGGACAGCTTCCTGTGAACAATGAAGCAATTTTTGATAGAAAATCTAAATAACACAAAAAATGGGGTTTCTATTTGAATTTTCAAAACCACCCTTTGTGGATTATGTAATGATTGAATAAATTTCTTTACAATTTCAAGGGTGCACTTTGTTTTGTTTTAATCAGCCATGTTGATTCCGATATGTTTGAGCAAAGGGCGATTTTCTGGTCATCCTGTATATTTTATACAGAGTGGGTAAAAACTTCCGATTTTGTATTTTTAATTTATAGTGTTGTTTAAAATAATTTGCATATTTATATCATTTATACTGGGTTATTCTAAATAATGGACATATGTAGATATTTAATACAGGATTGTGCAAAATAATGAACATTGAATTAATTGATTTAATATCATTAAAATTCATTTTAAAATATAAATTTTACCTTACGCCTAGTTGAAGATAGGTTTCAACATGATAGTGGTCGAATATCTAATTTTTTTAAATAACTTTTTTTCAAAATTAGCTTGCTAACCGAGGATCCGTTTTGTGGCCGGCTAGATCACTTAATTTATCTATTCTAGATTTCTTTGAGTGGGGTTTCTTGAAGAAATTAGAACACCTGCAAAGCTGGAAAATGCAAAGGTAAACTTAATTAAGAGAGCCCACAAATATAATCGATGGGTGAGATGAACATTTATTATAATTTTATATTATTTTTGTACCTTATCAAAAATAATACAAGAAAACAAATTAAATAAAGTTTATGTTATTTCCGTCTAAATCAGAAATGGGATTAATACAACACTTTTTGAAATAAATTCTAAATGATTAAATAAATATTGTCGTTTCAATGAATTATTACGATATCTTTAAAAATAAGGAAGATATGACAGCCTGCTCTATACACCAAGTTGACAGCTAATATCTCAGTAAGTATTGACATCAGTCATATAAGATTGATAAACATTTTGAAAGATTGAACAAGGAATTCAAAAATAATAAAATATAGTGGGCGTACCTTTTAAAAAATGAAGTAAATAAGTAAATATTACTTCCGGTGAGACCGGAAGTAGTGCTGTAAATTATTTTTTATATATAAATAGCTGATGAACCAAGCAACTTTTATAAAAATATTTGTTTGAAATTTTTGATAGTTTAGCAGATATAAGCTGGATAATGAAAAACCAACCGCCCTGTATATAGCGTGTGACAACTGAAGCAGCTACAGGCACATATCTTTTTTACTTATGAATATTTTTATAGAAAATCTCGATAATTCGTGTGTTACTTTGAAATTTGGATTAAATCTCAAATATAGTAATACAAAATGTTTTCCTGTTTTAGATACTCTGCCTATTATAAAATACTATAAATATAGTTATACCCGTTTTCTACACTCTCATTAATAAAATACTATAAAGCGTTACTTTTTTCTCTTTTAAAAAATAAACTACTATAATAGTTTACGTCTTTTCTTTACTATTTTAATAGTAAACTACTATACCGGTTTACTTGTGCTTTATACCATTTCAATAATATACTATAAACTTTACCTGTTTTGGATAATTTAACCAATAATATAAAAGCATACCTGTTTTGAATGCTCCATCAATAATAAACTACTATTAAGGTTTACCTGTTTTGGATATCCTTTTAATAATATAAAGGCGTATCTGTTATTGTGGATACACTATCAAAAACTAACATAGTGGCTTACTTGTTTTGAATACTCTTGCAATAATAAAATACTATAAAGGTTTTCATGTGTTCTAATTTTTTCAATAATAAAATATTACAAAGCTTTACCTGTTTGGATACTGTTTTGATAATAAACTCTACGAAGCTTTAAATGCTTTCTATACTCTTTCAATAATAACATACTATAAATATTTACCAGAATATATTCTTCATTTTGGATTCTCTTTCAAAAATAAACTACTATCTGTTTTGGATACTCTACAAATAATCACATTACTATAAAGGCTTACCTGTTTTGAATACTGTCCCAATAGTAAACTACTCTAGCTGCATTCGTTTTAAGAATTTGGTTAGTTAGTTAGTTAGGTTTTCAAATCAACCTAAAAATTCGGTGTGTTGCAGTGATGGTGGGACGAATGCAACGATGCGGAGGGTATTGTTGTAATTGAGATTTTGTGAGATTATCACAAGTTTTTATAAATATTATTTATATATTTCGAGTCAGTCTTTGTCATCTTTAAGAAAAACCAATGGCAATATGATATTAATACAATGTGTTTTATTTTATTATTAATTAATGTTTCTGCACATGAAAGTTTCACATAATAAGAAATTAGAATAATACCAATATTTTAAAGACTAAACTAACAATCATGAATAAATATGTTTTTAAATAATTGAACACACACAATAAAATAGGTTAGTGATGAAACAATTATTTTTTAGCTTTTGCCTTGGCTTTGCTTGCACCAGATTTGCGTGGTGGTGGTTTTGGGGCCTGTTCGCCAGATGCTGATGGTGGCGGTGTAGCTGGCACTTCTTGCTCAACAACCAATGCCTTTTCTTCTGTTGGTTTATCGGGTGCCGAAGGTGTTGTTGGAGGTGTTGCTTCAATCACTTCAGGTGTGCTCGGGACAACTCTTGTATCTTTTAAGTCGGCTACTTTAGTGCAATCAACCTTTTTAGATTCTTCTTTGGGAGGTTTTGAACATTCCTTTGTTTTTGTTTCAGTCTCGGGTTTTATGGGGCATTCTGCAGCTTTTGGACTTTCAGTACACTCGCCTGATTTAGGACACTCGGCTGATTTTATAGATTCTTCACCTTTGGGATATTTGGCTCCTTTGGGTGGTTTCGTTATTTTGGTGGATTTAGTCGCTTTGGGGCATTCGGCTCCTTTAGGACATGCTGTTCCAATAGGACATTCGGCTGTTTTAGGACATTCTGTTCCAATCGGACATTCGCCTGGTTTAGGACATTCTGTTCCAATTGGACATTCTTCTGTTTTAGGACATTCTACTGCTTCAGGACATTTTGCTGTTTTAGAGCATTCAGTTTCTTTTGAACATTCTGTTGCTTTAGGACATTCAGCTACAACAGAACATTCTGCCGGTTTAGTAGACTCAGCTATTGGGCATTCGGCTGTTTTAGTGCAATTAGCTGCATTGGGACATTCTACGGATTTGGGACATTTTGTTATTTTAGAGCATTCAGTTTCTTTTGTTGCTTTGACGCATTCACCTGCGATATAACATTCTGCTGGTTTAGGGCATTCAGCTCCGATAATACATTCTGCTGCTTTGGGACATTTAACTGCTGTTTTAGTACATTCAGCTACTATTGGGCTTTCAGCTGTTTTAGGGCAATCAGCTGCAATGGGATAATTTGCTGCTTTGGGGCATTCAGTTGGGATAGGACATTCTGCTGGTTTAGTGCATTCTGCTGATTTAGGGTATTCAGTTGCCATAGGACATTCCGCGACTTTAGTGCATTCAACTGCAATATAACATTCTGATGCTTTAGGACATTCAGCTGCAATAGGACATTCAGCTGCTTTAATACACTCAGCTGCTGTTGAGCATTCGGATGTTTTATGACAATCTGCTGCAATGGGACATTCTACTGCTTCTGAACATTTTGCTGCTTTAGGGCATTCAGTTGGGATAGGATATTCTGCTGTTTTAACGCATTTGGCTGGGATAGGACATTCTGTTGCTTTAGGGCATTCAGCTGCGATAGGGCATTCTGCTACTTTCGGGCATTCGGCTGCGATAGGACATTCTGATGCTTTAGGAGATTCAGTTGCGATAGAACATTCAGCTGCTTTAGTACACTCAGCTCTTGTTGGGCATTCGGCTGTTTTAGTTGCAATGGGACATTCTAGTGCTTCTGAATATTTTGCTGCTTCAGGGCATTCAGTTGGGATAGGACATTCTGCTGCTTTAGGACATTCAGCTGCGATAGGACATTCTGTTGCTTTAGGACATTCAGCTGCGATAGGACATTCAGCTGTTTTAGTACACTCACCTGCTATAGGACATTCGGCTGTTTTAGGACACTCTTCTATATTAGAACATTCGGTTAATTTAGGACATTCTTCTACAACTGGACACTCGGTTGTTTTAGAAAATGCAGCAGTTTTTGGGCAATCCTCTGTTTTTGGGGATTCTGCAGTATTTGCACACCCTACGGTCTTTACGCTTTCTGCAGCGTTTGTAGAATCAATAGGTTTTTTACGTTCATCAACTTTAGCGGCCTCTTTACATTCTACTACATTCGCTACTTCATCTACAGGCTTGATTGTTTCCTCTAAAGCTTTGGTTTTGGCTTCAGCTGGTTTTGCAGTATCCACATCTTTTGTCAATTCTTCAGTTGGTTTTGGTGATTCTTCTACAGCTTTTGCTGCAATTTCAACAGATTCATCGAGTTTTGTACTTTCCTTAACTGTCTCAATATTTTCTTCAGTGGGTTTCTGAGCATCTTCGACAGTTTTAGCTGAAGATTCAACAGATTCTAGTAATGCAGCTTCTACAAGTTTTGTGCTTTCCTTAATTGTTTCAATAAGTTCGTCAGTAGATTTCTGATCATCATTACCTGTTTTTGGAATTTCTGCCTTGGTAGATTCATCCGTAGGTTTTGTTGGTTCACCAGTTATTTTAGCAGATTCATCTGTTGCTTTTTCTATATCTGTAAGTACTTTTGTTGAATCTTCTACTGCAGGGTCCTCGACCGGCTTCACAGATTCAGTAATTTTTTCAGTGGATTCAATTAAAGTTTTAGTAGATTCTTTTGTACATTCTTCAGGTTTTGTACATTCCGATGCAGGCTGTAGTTTTTCAGTAGGTTTAACGGCCTCTTCTAAAGATTTTGCAGTTTTTTCAGCAGGGTTAGTCGGTTCTTCAGTGGGTTCTGTGACTCCTTCGGCTGGTTTAGTGGATTCATCGGATGGTTCAGCGGGGTTTACAGCAGGCTCTGCAGTTAGTTCTGCAGATTTTTCCGATGGGTTAACAGGCTCTGCAACTAGTATAGCATTATCTTCTGATTTGGTGGTTTCTTCGGTTGGTTTAGCAGCTTCTGTTGATTTAGATGGTTCTTCTGCCAGTTCAGCTTCGACTTCAACCGACTTGGCTGGGTCTTCAGCTGGTTTGGGTACGCCTTTAATTGGCTCAATAGCTTCATCAGTTGGTTTTGCTAGTTCTTCAGTGACGTTGTCAGCTTCTTTAATTAGCTTAGCTGGAACTTTAGCAGGTTTAGCGAGATCTTCAACCGGTTTTACTAATTGCTCAGTTGAATTGATGGTTGATTCATCAGTAGATTTAGCGAGTGCTTCATCTGGCTTAGTAGCTTCAGTTGGTTTATTACCTTCAGCTACGTCTGTTTTTACTTCAACTTTAGATTCGATAGCTTGAGAACCAGCTGAACATTCCGTTTTAATTTGACATTCAGTAGGTTCTTGAACTTTAGAAGCATCTGCTGATAAAGTACATTCTTATTATTATATGCAATTGGAGTAAATAAAAAAACACTCATCAAAATTACTGAAAAATAAACGTGCATTATATGCATATTACATCTAGTTGCAGCTGTTAACACTTATAGCCAGTGATTAGAAAGCGAAAGCCAAACATAAAATAAAACATACTGTTAAAATTTGTAGAAAACATTTAATGATTAGCTTGTTGTTTTGGTTTGTTTGCGCAAGGTTTCAGTTTCAGTACTCAATGACTGACCTGGTTGAGGTTCTGGCGTTTCAATTGGAGCTGATTCACTTGGTACGCTCGGTTCTAGAGCACATAAAAATGGGTCAGACATACACAGATAATAGTAATAAAAAATGTCGAAAAAGAAAATAAAAGAAAAAGATTTTAATAGAGTAAATTAAAAAAAGATATATAGGATACAGCATGTACTAAGGCTCTTTTGTACCTGCAGAAATAGTTTCGCAGATTTTGCTCCAAATATTGTCGAAGGCATCGCGTCCCATGTAATCAATATTTCCAACTTCCCAACCTTGCCTTCTAAGATGTTCTTCGAGAGCGTTTTGCGATTCAGATCTTCGCGATCCTAGTGTAAATTGAGCAAAAGCTCCGGCTAGGCCACCCTATGTAGAAAAAGATGCTTTAGTAAAGGAGTAATTTTGATGTCATTTTAGAAGAGAAGTTATGGACTTACGTTATCGTCGGATTGGTTATCTATTGTGATCTCATTGATTACACTAGTAACTTCACAATCAAGTGGCAGTGGATCCTTGGTTTCGTTAATATTATGTACAGGGATTTCGGAATGGGAATATTCAGGAGTATGTTCATGCAGTGCAGTAGGAGTTTGTTCATGCAACGTTGTAGGAACATGAGCATTGTGATGATTAGGATGTTCATTAAAATTAGGCGAATTATCCGTATCTTTTGGTATTTCATTATTATGATTTTCCGAATGGTCATGCACATATGAGTTATTATCATGGAAAAGTTCGTTTCCATCATGTATATTGTGTTGTTCACAATAACTTTCTGAATTTGTTAGATTATGCTCAACAAAGGATTCTATTTGAAAATTATAAGCATCATGTGTATTTGTATTATGAGAATTGAAATGGTCAGTAACTTCTATACTGATATGTGAAGGTTTTTGGTCATATTCTTCCCATGGATCCCAAACGTTTCTATAATCTGTTAGTCGTGATTCATGATGAGATTGAGGTGGTGAGGATATATCGGGTATTGGAATATTATGTTCATTTGGTTGTCGGCTCCAATTCTGTTTACACACGCATGCAAAAGAAAAAAGAAAACAATAGTAGCAAAATCAAACTCAGCCTAGTATTATTTATTATTTACATGGAACAATAAGCTATACAGAAGGAATAACTTATCTTTAGCGAAGATATATGTAAGTTGGAGAGAAGTAGGTAGGTTGAGTTATCAACGATTTGTATTAACTGTCAATGTGGGAAAAGATAGTAAGAAAGCCCTCGTTTTGCCAGTACTGCAGCTCCCACAGTATGCCATTTAATACAATTCGTTTTTCCCTCATCTAAGAAACACAGTGTGATTCCTTACAAGTTACTTCAACTCACATGTATGTTTGCTGTGTTAAAGATGAGTTACTCGATATGTATACAAAAACTTCTAAGAAGTAAAGCATAAATATAGATAGCAATAAAATAAAATTAGAATATTGTCTCAGTAATTCTATCAGAAATCAATTTACCAAACACTAATTAGCCGAAAATCAATTGAATAAAATCAATACAGGTCAGGATATTTTAGATTTCAATTTATTGACCCAACTACGTCGAAGAACGTAGCAACGAATTAAAGCTGGTATATGAAATAATATAATAATTATGGGTAGAACTTGCGAGCCAATTATTTACAGTTGTTGTCTATAGATAATTTCACAGGCTTTACACACCGACACAAAACGAATGTCAGAACCTACACAATGAAATGCATTATAGAAGAAAATGTTAATGCAAAAGCAACTACATGGGACTCTGTAAGTAATGATAGAAATGGAGATATATTGACTGAATGGGCTCCGGAACTAGACCCATTGGTCGCAAATACAGATAACACGCCTACATTTTGCAGACGGTAAAGTGAATTTTTCATAGACGTTACTTTTACTGATAACATCATGACATCCAGAATAATAAACTGGAGAGGGTGGGAGGAGAAAAACTATTCGAACTCGAGTAATGTATCCTTTAGACTATCTTTTAGGATGAAAAGAAACAAATCTACCACAAAAAGGATAGGTATTAGTTAACACAAAGATGAACCTTTTAGAACGATACCTGAACAGAAAAATGTGGGAAAACAAAGTTGCACGAAAAACACCGCAACTGCTTAAAATTAATTAGAGTGACAAGCTTTTTAAAACAGGAGTGGTATGCGTGAAAATAAACATCCGAAGATCTACTGGTGTACGCCAGAAATAAGGACAAAATGTCGGAATAAAAAAGGATCAAGATGCGCGTCAACAAACTCAAAAGTATTACAGCCGCAGATGATAAGTGGAACGTCCAAAAAGTTATCAATGTGTCCAATCAATGTGCCTGGGCAAGGTCATGGAAGAGGTGTAGGATGGTGTAGGTATACGAAGAAAGGTTATCAGATAGCAACCAGGTCGCTGCATATAAGGTTATATACCAGATAGCAAAACAAGCAAAAGAACTCAGAAGACCTACAATCATGTCGCATATCTCCTGACTTAACAATCAAGATATTTTCTCATTTCGGTGAAGATAATCAGAGCGGCTGAAAAGATTAAGACGAAAGGGGAATATGAACAAACATGATCGTATACCTCCTGAACTTGCCAAAGTGGTGATCTAAACGGCAACGAAGATATCTAGAAAGAGTATATAATCTCTTCAACAACAGCGAATTTCCACAGGCATGGAAAGTAGCCAGTCATATACAGCATTTTTTCTTTTAAACTGCACGGTGAAACTGCTCGAGGAAATGCTAAAAGAATTCTGGCGGAACTTGAGAAAAACGATTTGTCAATGGCAAATCAATGCTATGGGCAGAGTATTTTAAGAAACAGACAAAGCAAAAAGGGAAAGGTGTAGTCTAGCAATACTAGTTTAAGCAACACGTTTAACTCTTCTGCTTGGCTGGGGATAGTAGATGCTCTAAAAGAAACCATTATCTTGCGGCATCTAGCAGAAATAATCAAAAACTTTTCCACTAATGGAAATTTGTTGGTGGGGAGATAGATTCAAATAAAAGCTACATCCGATGTCCTACAGGTCTTCTGTGAAATATTTATTACGACGAAGTGTTACGACTAATTTTGCTGTTAGATGTGAAGACTGTAGGATATGCGACATCGCAATAGTGATCATTATTGCGTGACAGAAGCTGTTGATGAAGAAAGACAAATAACCGCCTGGGTCTACACCCAGAGACGTAAGGCACAGGAAGTAACTGCTAAAATGTTGCTAAAAATGTAACAATAGATGTCCTCGTCAAAATCTAAAATATCTAGGCCTAATTTTTGAAGTAGGAGCAAAAATTACACAGTATTTCAAGAATGCGTGCTAAAATTCTAAGGCATCTGTTGGTGTAACCAATACCGAATGCACAGAGTCTCACGGCAAGAAAGTGGAGGATATTGAGTTTGGTGACGTAATAATAATTATGTACACAGGTCTTATTTGCTAGAGAGGTTTATAATAGCAAACGTCAAAAGTAAAAGAACGTAGTTCTGCCATATAGGCGATGACCTAAAATGATTTATTTTCGATCAGAAAGGACCATTTTGATCATTTTTACAAGTAAATTCCCATAATACAGTGTTGCCGTTAGAATTGTTATAAATTATAGAATTCTTATAACCTACCTATTCACGTTGGTAACTGCCCGGAATGGAGATTTAAATAAATGATAAAAATTGATAGTTTCAGGTAAAAGAAAATCGTATGGTCGACTAGTAAAATTATTTGTTTTAAGTTCGTGAGCTAGATGGTGTTAATTTTTTGGTTAGACGGACTTTACATCGGTCCAGGTTTTTGGCAATCTGAATTTGCAAGATGGAAATTAGTAATGTATCTTTTGGTAAAACTATGTTGGATATAATACCTTATTTTGATTTAATTCATTCAATAAATAAGATCAATTAATTTTAAATTAACAAAATTGATTATTTCTGATCGATTGACATTCGGCCAATTAATTTATTATTACATTCAAAACTCAAAATACAAAAACACGATGTTAATGAAATGTTATAGACAACTCACCTTTACTCAAACCGTGTCAAAATTCGATATAAAAATAACAGAGAGTTAAACTTACCATATCGGCTGATAAATTTGGATGGATCAAGTTACAAAAGATTTCCCACCAGCTTTGCAATACAGTTTTTAAATGTTGCATATCACCTGCAGGTTCCACTTGTCTAGTTTCTAGATTGAAAAATTGCAACCATGGTTTTGTAGAACTGATAAAATGTACAATTTTTACATCAGTTCCAAATCTGGAAATAATTGCATTAGTATTAAGTAAAATGGTAGATATAATGTTATATATACTGTTTAAATGCCGGTAAATATGAGTAACAAGCGGTAGAACACATGTTGTAGATAAAAGGTAAATGTTTGTTTATATCCTTATGGGCCCAATCGGAGAAATATAAGTTTAATAATCCTTGGTCGCCACCTAAAATGATTTTTATTTGATTCTAATGATACATAAATTATTTATTTTATAAATTTTCAGAGTTAAAATGTATACCATCAAAGCTGCCTTTGTCCAAGGCAAATTGTACGAGTTTCTCGTAGGTTTCATTTGATGGTCGGTATACAAATACCCCAGAATTGAAACAATCGGGCCAGCCGACATCAGGGGCTGCAGAAAATTCATCCCTTTCAAATAGCTCATCACAATTTTTTAGTACCTAAAATTACATGAACTCTGAAACTGTAAATATCAACCTTGCACATTGAATTATAAATATAAATTGCGCTACGTGTGTGTTGTGCATGTATAAATAAAACATACCAATGTGTCTGCATCTAAGAAAACGCATTTTTCGAATTGAGTTAGCCGCCAGCAGTGTAATTTTGTAAATGTTATTCCTAGCTCTGGCCTCTTCAACAGACGCAGATTGGCTTCATCCTTAGAGTCTAAAATGTTCACCTCATGAACAACATTAAATACAGTCGCTAATTTCTCCCTGCAATCAATTAAAGGCGCTAGATATATGAATAGCAATAGAATATCACTTGGCACAATGTCATACTATTAAATAATTGAGGCGGCAAATCTAAATTTATATTTAATCGTAGATGCGTTAAGCGCCTTTCTTGTAGACATTAAGAGATAACACTAACAATCAAAACGTAATTCTGTGGTGGGTCACTCTACATTGATAAAACGGGTTACTTAAGCGACTCAAAGCTTTCTATTTTTAGAAAAGTCTATATAGTGCAGTTACATATTTTCGCAAATTTTTTGTTTGCACTTGATGTATTGGCTTCTATCCAGCAATGTAAAAGTTTCGGAAAACTCCAATGAAAAATTAGGCACAAACATTTCAAATATTGTGATTTCCGTATTTATATAAATATATTAATTACCTCATAACTTTCGTGACTCCGGGGGTTACCATAACGACTAATTGGTGCGAAGTTCCATTTTGACGCAATGAATGCGCCAAAACCAATGCCCCCAAAGAGTAGGAATCATTTGTAGTTAGGGTTACCCAAGCAAACCCTGCAATAAAAATATTTGATTAGTAAAAATACAATTAAAATTATTCACATATAAATAAATATAATAATTTATTGCGTTATAATCAATATTTATTTTATAATCAAATCTTTTTGGAGTGGTCACGTTTTCTACTGTATTTATAGATTTGAACTAGTGCGCACTTTTATTAAGAATTATTTTAGATTTGTAAATATAATACACGAAGTTTGGCCGATTTGTTTACTACATAATTTTGCCAATAGAATTTAATCAATTAAATATGTTTAAGCTATTTATACTTCGAAAAATTTACACACAAGTTTTTTTATTGGATCAATGTGTGAAATGTCAGTCACAAAGCCAATAGCACTAAAGTTATTTTGATGCATTAATGTACATATGTAGATTCACGTGTATATCTATTCTGTACTAGGTGAATCGTATCCCGTTGTGTATCTCTCGGGCGCATTCACAAAAAAACATTTTCATGGTACACATCCACGATTCGCCTGCAAAGTTTTCAATTAATCTTTTTAATATAGCCTTATATCAAAACCTACATTTTAGTACAAAATACTTTCAGTATCTCATTCTATCAATAGAGACAATAAAATAACTTTCAATATCCGATTGGAAAATGAATGAATTTCATAAATTAAATGATGAAATTATTCTAAATCGCAAATAGAATTTATAAAAAATAATCGCAATATTGAATGCGTTAGAACGGTTTAACCTATTATTCATATATTTATTTAAAGCCAGATGTAAATATTACTTCAAACATTCCCATTAAACATGTTGTTTTCCTATTTTTATTTACAGCAGCGTGGGCTAGAGGAAATTGGCAATTTTAGACCTCTGACAAATTTTATATTGCTTTAAAAACAATAGAATTTCTGGAACAATAATTGATATCATTATTGTTCCAGAAAATTAATATACACTATATTAGAATATCAATATTCAAAATCTTAGAAAAAATATATTTATGGGCAGTCCTTACTGTAGTAAACTTACTAAACAATTACATTTTTTACTCTCCTTTAGCTTCTTTAATGAAAATTCTTCAACTTTCACGTATTTCAAAATGTTTGTATAGTGACCTTAAAAATATTCCAATATTTCACTCATTTGTAACTTTTACAGCAAAAGTATTACATTAATCAAAAATTACAACAAATTATACATACTTTTTTATCTTATTCTAAAAATAATTGCGGAATTGAATTAATTGGTGATCAATTTATAAAACGAGGTAGTAGGTAGATTAATCTATTAATATTAATCTACCTACTACCACCTATGAAAACAAAATTTTAGAATTAGATTATATTTGCAAATACCGAATATGTATTTGCAAATTCATTAATTTATTTGGGCCTTTGTAATAAACATTTTGAAAAACGCAATGGACAGCTTAAAAACATACATTAAGAAGCAGTATGATTTTTACAGGAAAATTTCGCGAAAAATAAAGCATCCAGAGCAGAGTGAAAAGTGTGATATTTCAGTATATTTACAGCAAGGGATCTGATCTTAAAATGAACTATTTCGAAGTATTTCATATAGGATCCTAAAGTTAATATTTTTGAACGCTTTCCGTATTTGCAATTATTCAAAGGCTCATATCTCACAAGTCGGTCAGTCTTGTTCCGAAACTCGTGTTTGTGATTGGTAGTTTCCTTCATTTCCGAGTCATTTTCTTTGTTGTCAACAATTGTTTTATGATGTCTATCTTTATTTTACATCATATTCGTCGTGTCTGTTAATTTCAGTAACTTAGTACGGACCTAGCCCAGTGTCACAGAAGCTCTACACTTTTTCACCGGGAGGGTATTTACACTTTTTGTTCAATACTAATCGTGTCAGTTTGTAGGGATATCGGCGAAAATATAATTATAGTTAATTAGATTGCTTCGTACCTTTACGGCATCGATTTTTTGATGATATTATTGTAATTTGCAATAGTTATCTTTTGTTTTCCCCGAACAGACTAGTGCCCAAATTCGTTACACTTGAAGCATTTCACTTCGGATAGTCTTTTGACATACGAACTTTATTTTCCAGAAGTATAAAAACGTAGACACAAATTTTCAGCTCTTGTATTTGAGGGTTTTCTTGCATTTTTTGGTTTATCTGTTTGTTAGCAGAATCATCAATTTCATTCAATATTTGTACATTTGCTATTTCCAGTATAGAGTATGTATGTACATACATTGTACGGCAACGGTACACGCCGCTTCGTTTCGTCGTCGTCTGCAATTAATTATTTGCCTTGATACTCATATAGTTAACTCGTAACTTTGGCAACGCAATAGACTTGTTCGGCTGGAATATTTTGCCGGAGTGTAGTTGTCTCTCCCCTACTGAGAGATTCTTTTTGCAGTCCTCTGACGACGTTTCTGAATAATAAATTAAAGAAATATACGGGCAATTCCATTTTAAAGGAGCCGCGGCCCGGAATGATGGGGGGGGGGGCTCGGAAATCTTGGTTTTATTTTTTTTTCATTCTACGACTTATTAGAAGTTACTTTGCAAAAATTGCAAGATTATTTTAGTAGAAGGCCCAAAGAAAAAAAAATATACATAAATTTTCACGGGAAAAAAATTCCAAAAAATGTATTCGATCGGAAATTTTTTACAATTTTTTTTGTATTACTCGGAAAATCGGTAAAATCGGTATTCCGCGTTACATGCATATCTAAATAGCAGTTAATTTTAAATACTTCCTATATAGCTAACTAGACGTATTTTGATCTATACTAAAGTAAAAAATAAAATTTTGTTTGTGTATTTGGGGTTTGAGGGCACCTAAACCGCAATATTTGCTCTGGATATTTTATAAACATATTTTGCACCAAAATGAAAACGTTTTCATTAAATCTGATAGTATAATAGAATTTTGCAGAAAATTTGACATAGCAGAAAATCATAGATCCTGCAATTATGTGCATTTTCAATCGATTACGCTTTTTGGATTTTTTTCCCGTGAAAATTGCGGGTTTTATGCGCTAATTTATCCAAGCGATTTAGCATTAAAAATAAATTAGTATTAAATATAACTTTAGATATAGGCGTGATAAATTGATGCAAAGAAAATAAATATAAACTTTAATGATTTACGCATGCGCGTGTGAACGGACGCTTGTGTCGGATTTAGCCGCGTTCGTTTATCCTGCACCCAACACATTTTTTACACCAAATGCACTTTGCAAATGGACAATATTTATTGTACCACCATTTATACCAAAACACGTATATTTATTATGGTTTAGTGTACACATAGACCAACGCCACGTGACCATAACACCGCTCCTCACCGAATCGTTTCGGAACGTAGCTTTTGGCGTTAATTGCTGTTCCAGCTGCTCGCCCACTGAATTAAAAAAACTTTATTAAAATTTTATATTAAACCAATGCGACAAAGTGGTCTCTCCTGTCCCAATATTACATTATTTCAACTCAATTGGATTAAAATTTAGAAAATATGAAATAAGCAAAGTATATCTTTACTTGATTATTGGCTGGCACACATTTAATGAGAATTTCAAGTATTTCAATCATTATAATAGGATCAACTTTAATAAA
>JARJEC010125628.1:0-12026 GCA_030264575.1 Tachinus sp. AB-2021
TCAAGAGTTACAAACAAGGCTGATGAAAGGATAAAAAGCAGCAAGGCTATACTAAGATCGAAGTATGTATGTAACAACAGACAATAAACTAAGGATATATAAAACAGTGTTACGACCAACAATAACATATGAAAAGAAAATATGAAAAGGGATCAGTGAAGATAGCAAAACTGCTGAACAGAAGAATTTTTGGGTACCGCATAGTAGATGGATCTTGGCGTAGAAAAACCGCCAGAATAATCATCAAAATAATCGAAGGTACCAAATATAGTGAAATACGTTAAACAGCAACGATTGAGTTGGCTTTATCACGTACACCGCATGAAGAACCACGAAAATAACAACAAAAATTAGACTAATAGGAGTTAAAGAAAATGTTAGACCAAGGAGCAGATATGTAGAGAAGAAACAGTACAACAGTACAATCTTGAAAAAAATGGGAGTAAAAGATTGTATGAAAAAAGCTACCAACAACCTTGTGACAAGGCCTGTGAAACATTATACAGAGCGGTTTATAAAAAACGGCCAGATCAGTAACTTCCTTATTTATTATCCTATTTTCAAAAACAAAAACCTTACATACGCAGTGCGTAATAAGCGCGTCCACACGGTTTGAATATCTAGTGTTGTTTCTAGGCAACGACCAGTTATAATAATATAAATAAATACATTTATGATTAATCAATGTTAAAAAAATTACAAATCTGGCATGTTCTCATTTCCCAGGTAATACAATTAATTAAAAATTAACGAAAAAAAAAACCTTAATTCGTTAATTTTAATTCGTAGAAACGTGGATGGAGAAAAATTACTAGTAATAAGTGTCTCAATCTACGTGTTTGGTGATAAGGAATATTACAAAGTACATAACTCTAGTTGTAATGAAATTACGCACTCCTGGAATGTAGTGCAGTACTCCCTGTTACGCGGGTCGTGCGCAACTTTTCCAGTCGTGCGTAATATCCTACTTACAACTATGTATGTAATATACTATTAATGGCATCATAAAGACTATAAAATACATATTTTAGTTGTCATAGATACAACTACAACTGTTTTTAATGGCATTTTATATATTTTTTTGTCATAATTCATTAAATTGCGTCTTCCTCTTTACATTAATATATAGTTTTTATAGGATTGCATAAGAAAAAAAAATTGAATAAAAAATATTTAAATTGATTGATACAAGTAAATAAATTTCATTTACTTTTGTTCAAGATAACCATATTAGACAAAATGCAACGCATTGAATAAAATGGTGGTCAGTTTGAACAACTGTTGTAAAAAGTTTTTTCTGTATTAATTTGTTCTTTTTAAGAACAATAATTTCACGCCTATAACTACTAAACTTTTTGAGTGATGGGTTACATACATACATACACTTCCTTCCTTTAGAAAGGAAAGGTAAAAAAAGATAAAAATAAGATGATGATAATAATAATAATAATAATAATAATAATAACAATATTAATGATAAATATAAAAACATTATTTATTCAAATACTCGTAAGAGTCTCACTATATAAAAACAACAAAATGCAACTAAAGCAGCTAATACTCACGATAAGGTCAAAAATCCATACAATAAGATAAAATAATAGTTGAAAGGAAAAATAGATTTTTGAATAAAAAAAGATTTGCATTTCAATATTAAAAGTTGATAGTCGTATCATGCAAACCCGGCTAAAATAAAATATTTAATTTGGTATTAAATAGCATAAAAAATAATGAAACTTTTATACAAAGATTTCTTTTTAATCTATAATAAAAAAAAATAGGTAGTATATGCCTCTTCCCAGTCTCTCTGTTTATAGTAGCATTTGTTAACAATTAGTTAAAAATAAATATGTTGAGAGTTGCAATCTTACATTACAAATTAGATTGATTATTAATTTGTCTAATTGTATTTTAGACCGAGGATATATGAAGTAGTCGGGATGATGTTTTAATTTATTCAGTCACTAGCCCCCTATTAGTTAAAGTAGGTAAGTCAGTAGATACACGTGCGTGAATAGGACAGCAAAAATAGGCACATTTATAAGGACGTGTGGAAAATGCACCTAATAATTTACAAAACTCGAAACATAAAACTAATTTAATATTCGCACATTTACAACTGAAATCTAAGATTAAATTTTGCTTAACAACATGCAGTAAAAATTAATGATCAAAACAAGTCTAATAAGTGTACAATTATATTTTAAAACCTTCATCCGTATGGTATCCACATGGGTTGTTATAATGTAAAACAATCATAGCATAAAAAATAACACTATCCTTTTCCAACAAATCGAAATCATCAGATAAACAAGGATGATAAAAGTCCGCATTTGGAACAGATGCAATTCGTTCTTTAGCTTTTTAATTTATTTTTTCCGCACTTTTTTATCCTTCTTTTTTTGTACAATTGCGGCGGATTATGGTAAAGCTTTTCATAAAATACACACTCACGGTAGCGTATTAAATTAGCAGCCGCAATAATAGGTATTTAAAAGTATAATTTTCTAGGATTATGAACAAACACATCGGCTTTCCTAACAAAGGGAAACGAGCAAATTTTTCATCTCCGTTAGATTTATTATTAACCAACTAAATTTTAACAAAGGTAAATATTTCAAACAGACTTCTGTAACTCTTAATGCTATTTGTAATACGATATGTGTTTACATCAAATTTAATATTCAAATGATTTTTTTGTAAAGGTATGTCAGATTTAATTACTTCATATATTTTTTAAATGTCAAAAAATATAATTAGCTTTTTATAACCTAACGCAATCTTTATTAATTTAAGCAGTCGGTCCCACCTAAAAACCTAAGAACCTAGATTCAAAGTAAAACTTAACATTAATATTTCTGTACTACAATTGAGATTGATATATAAAATCGATATTTAGTATGGCCAAAAACCATCATATAAGTAGGAAATTAAACAGCAATCTCGAATTCAATACTATATTAAATACGAGTATCACAATAGTTTCTTACTTTTGCTTCTTTTGGTATTGTTTGTATGCAATCTCTTTGAACTATTTTGCTTTGTTAGCATCACCGGATTATTCTGTTTAAAGCTTTACTTTTCAATTACATAATTTAATCCATCCCGTATACATTTTTTCGAATTAAATGCAAACATTATAATCATACGGTATATCTACATTCAAGTGAAATATATCTGAATTTATATAAATACGCACATGTATGCGAGTCCCTATTGAAAATATAACAAGAATCGTTGAAAATCCTTTTCAAATATTATCAATAAAATACTCATGAGAGTTTCCTAAAGTGGCACAAAGAAAAACAAAATCACCTGTCAATGTGAGGTCAGAACGTTTGCAATTTGTGAAAGATCGCATCTATGAACCGGTCGGACCGATGTCTGTGTAACTGTGATCGGTATAAAACGAATTGTCATTCTATACAGTAAATACAGCGCGAAACACCTCCGTAACACATCACACGAACGTTGTAAACTAAATTTTATGTGGCTTCATTTACTGTATCACTCGTAAAATTTCGAGTGGTTCAATATGATAATAAACATCTGCCATGACAACTACATCACACTAATGGCTTTATTAAAATTAATTGATTGTGAAATATTATACCGAACGTTTACATGGATGATTAATACTTATTGCCTTAGCTAGTATTTAATGTAATTAATTTCTTTAAAAAACGGTTTGATTGAATGTAAGTGAAGTCGATCAATAGAATTGAATTAAGATGGCGGCATTCAATGAGATATTATTATGTTATATTTGCAACATCAGCGTCATTATAATAAAGAAAACTGTGCCCACCACGGTAAGGAAAGAATCTATCATGTAACGGGTATAAAAACCAAGTCTCCCCGGAAAGAGCCAAGTTTCCTAGCCACTGGATCATAATATATTATGGTCACTAAAGTAAATTTTATAGGCGTCGTCATTATTTGCAATAATAATTATTTAAAATAATACTTACTTAGTTGCATTAATAAAATATTTTCAATAATAAATTTTTCCGGTATAGTTAAACCAAACCAATATAAACTTTGGAAATGTTTGAAAATTTGACGGATTGTACTATTATTAAAGGTTGCGCATGGGAACTACGTATAATAAATTTTTGACAGGGCTAATTGTTGGAAAAATTGTTTTTACATTTCTGTAGATGTATTGCTAATATAATAATAATAATAAGCTCGAGAAAGCGTTGTGTTGATACTTCATCGGAAATGAAAAAAAGAGGGAGACAGATTTTACAATATTATTAGTTATTTAGATGCAAGTGTACAAATTCTTTCTTTACTACAAAAACAGTGCGAGTGTTTTAAAGTTCCTTCATTGTACTCCCAGTGCAACAAAAGAACCTTTTACATATGCATCGTATGTACAACGTTTTATCTTTGATCGTGGACAAATTTATTCAGAAATAAAATAAAATATAATGCGGCTTATAAATTTTATAGTTTTGTAATCGTTATTTGAACTGTTGGTAGTTAGCTAAATAAAATACTCCCGGATATCATTTCTAGAGTGCATTGACGATTCCGTTGATAAGCGACATACTTGTAAATAAAGTATGTCATTGTTATTTTCGCAAAAGCAGTTGAAGTCGGCAATCGAAATGCAATTTCAAATTTGCTTACTAAACATTCGCCCAAATAATATGGATCGGTGTATAAGTTTAAGTAGCAATATGAAAACGTCTTCTTTGCGTAAATGTGAAGCGAGAATTAATCGAACATCATGTCTAGAATATTAAAAATATAGATACCATGCGTCGGGAGCAACAAGTTTTTGATGATGGGTGAATGTAATTTCAAATTCTTAGGTTTCATTTTCGAATTGTAAGTTCTTCAATTTTTGTTATCGCAGAAATTGTTTAACTCGGGATGCACCTACCAGAAAGGGTTACAATAACTGTATTTGCGGACAATGTGGCAACGTTAGGTTCAGAAACAGACGTAGAAGTATTAAAAAAAAATGCTAAAATTGGCAATTAAAATTATTTAAAAAAATGAATGAGAAGTAGGGGATTAGAATTGGCATTGCATACAACGGAAGCGGCATGGCTCTCGATAAAGAGAACTAATAATAACTATAGGAATGAAAATCAAACATCTCGGACTGACACTAAAAGCTGAGGGAGGCAACAACCAGGTTAAAGAAGCAGTTATAAGAACAAAGGAGATATTGAGAAGCCTGAGTAGACTCGTGCTAAATGTGGACCAGGAGGTGGAGCAAAAAGGCTAATAACAGCAGCAACAAAAATAAATTACTGTACACTGCAGAAACATGTCGAGAGACCCTGAAGACAAAAATAAATAAAAAGATATAAAAAATGTTAGGAGAGCAAACTCGTTGAGAATCTGTTGTGCCCACAGGACGGCATCACAAGAAGCAATAGAAGTAATAGTGGCGACGCCACCTACTCCTTTGATAGTGAAAGAACAGATAGACATAAAAAAACTAGTAAACGCAGATCATAGTAAAAAAATAAATAAATAGAAAGGTAAGGTAGGAAACAATGAATAGATGGCAGATACAATGGACAGGAGGAGAAAAGCGGACTAGAGAATTAATTCTAGAAATAAAAGAATGGGTAAAAAACAACCCGGAGACATGCTATACAATAAAATTTACTAACCGACCACGGAGCTTTTGGAAAATACCTACAAAAAATACACAAAGTGGAACAGAAGCAAGATGTACAATTTGCCAAGAAGAGACTCACTTCGACGTGGAACACACACTAGTAGAATTCAAGACACCAAAACAAAAGAATTAGAGTAGTCAGTAGAAGGTAAAATAGAAAAACTTAGCAACAAAAATGCTAACAAAAAAATCGAAGAGTTTGAAACAAGAAAGGCACAAATACACCAAAATAGAACTAAACATAATAAGCCAGTGACATAGAAGATATTGGAAAGAGAAAAGAGAAACAACATGTAAAGAAGACAAATGGACTGCATATGTTGCCACAGTTTGACTGTGTATTTTGCTCATAGCAGAAATCAGCCCACCTCAAACCGTAACCACAACAATAAATTAGACAGAAAATGACAAGGACATTTATATGACTTGCATAGAGAAGAAAACCGAAAGGTATTGTGTGTTCGCAAAGACTACTTGATGAGACCAACAACTCACTACGTCCTAACAAAAATAGGTTGTTTGAGAACAAAAATTGCCGAAAATAAGAATCAAGAATGTCAGAAATACTAGTTCAATAATGATCGTGAAAATACATAATTTAAAAACCAACAAATCCTGAACGTTTGTTTATGGTTGACGGAGACATGAGACAAATACTTGATAAGACATACATAGAAGATACGCTTTGCTTCCTCCTCCATAAACTCCCCATAACAGATTATTTGTGAGTTAAAATAGAAAGTGTTCCCAATCTATTAAAATTAGATCGTTTAGTAAAACTCGAAACCAAATTCCTAGTTATCTTAAGTTGAACGTGAGTACATTGTTTTAGAAAGTCTAGCTACAAAATTCTACTGTAGCTTAATAGTATTTCGAAGATTAAATAAAAAACAGAATCATTTCAAAGCAAATTGTGGAAAAAGAAGTCGTTAATAACAAATAATGTTCTTCTATAGGACAATTACTTGTAGCAAATCTGAAGGAAAATACCGCAATCAATTCAAACCAAACTCATTCATTCATTTAAAATGTCATTTCCAAACACCTGAGATTTATTATTTTACATAAAATAGTACATTTTACATTTAAATTTATATGAATCTCAAAATCTTTCTAACCGTAGATGTTCTACGTAATTCTTGAAAAATTTTGAAAACATTTTCAACTGAATATTTATACATAATTAGTATAAATCCTATTGATAATTTTTAGAACTTATCATAATTTTATATACATCGTGCGCTTTACCAATATTAAACTTTTCACAAACTTTGAAGCTTCTCACAACATGCTCATTCTATAAAACTGCGATGAATTTTCAAGATATCTATACATTTTAAAAGTTTATTCTTACCTATAACATAAAAAACCATGCCCAAACTTTGTGTTAAAAAAAATTGTATAAAATTTCTAAAAATGTAAATTACTGTAAATTACTTATAAATCTAGAAAAAATCTAAACGTTGACTATGCTCATTTTGAAAATTATAAAAATTAAAACTCAAAAATATTTTATTTAACTCATCAGCAAACCAAATATATTTCGACATTATTATTATTATGCTTGCTATAAAACTTTGTAAAAATGATCACCTTGTATTTCAAGAACTTGTAAAATCTAAAGTTATATGTCGTTTAACATAAGAAAAAAATTTCAAAATTAGTTTCAATACAACGACTATTCGTACTGATATTTCGAGAACTGCTCGGCAATAAAAAATCTTCGATTTATAAAAGCAGTCCTAAATAAATTTTAACACATGTTCTAAATAAACGTCAAAATGTTGGTGCCAAACGTCAAAAAAACATACAAATAAAAAATTGAGTGATGCAAAACGTAGCAAAAGTGTGGAAAAAAAATCGAAAAAAGTTGAGAAAAGTCCAATAAAAGTGGTGATATTTAGATAGATTTTGCAAAATGTGCTAATAAATAAAGTTGAGAATATCATATATGTATTTGTAAATATAATAATAACATTCAGTATAAAGAACAAAGTGTGAGAATTCTATGCTGCTTAACATTCACATTATGCGCCCAGACAAAATATAAAGTTTCAATTTTTTTTTATCAAAACGATGAGACGACTGCAATTAGTTCATTCCATATTTATTATGATGTCCTGACAAATTTATATATTTTTCTCTTAAACGGCGAAACATCCATTAATCACACTTTAAACGCTCGATGTATTTTAATAACGTGATTATAGTTACAGAAATTAGAAGTGTAAATATTTACGTGACAGCTACAAGCGATATGTTTACTATACAAATGAGGCCGAAGACAGCCCCCGCCGTTCCTACATGTAAATAAACAGGCAAAATATTGTAAACAGTGATATTTCACACAAATGTAATTTGTCACTAATAACATCTCTATTATGATTCCAAACATCCTATTTTAATGCAACGCTACGTGTGTATATATATAATATATATTTAGAGGAGTTGCGGGTTCGTGTTGTAGTGGGAGGTACGGGTCTCCGTGTATTTTATTACATTCCAAGCGGGTGGTAGCTATCGGGTTACAATTATAACTGAACATGTGTTAAACTTAGAATGTGTGGAACTGTCAAAACATACGGCGATTTTTAGCAAAAGCCCACGGACACTTTGTACCATTTATCATTTTCACTGGTAAATGTCTGCTTGTTCTAGAGCTGATTTATCACTGACGCTGCGTTTTTTTAATTAATCCAAACTAAATCTGTGATCTACAACTATGTTACCGATTATTTACAATTCGAATTACATTTTGTTTCTCTTCATTCTAGCTGAAAAAAGGAATGTCATAAATTTGTAACTGTAACGTAGCTGAAAACACCAGCGCTGCTATTGTTTATTAAATTTTAAACCTTCAAAAAATCATATTTATAATTTAAGAATTTAACAAATTTTTTAATATTAAAATTATGCATTTAATCGAATATTAATCTGTACATACTTTCTATAGCAATTTAACATCATAATTGGATCAAACTAAATCAGTTTAAATAATCCAGTTACTTTTCATCTTTCCTTATTAAATGTTAATTATTTTTTTGCGCATCATTTAAATTTTTATTTGAAAAAAAAAACGATAAAAGCAATTAATCATCAAATCTAATTAAAAATAAATGCAAAAATGTGTTCTCCCACTAATAAAAATATCGCCTCACAATTAGTTATTAACGCAGACCCAGTAACCAAATTGCTAATAAAACACGAATCTTTATCATAAATCTACGACCCATAAAAAATAATTACTTTAGTCATCCGTGCTTTCCTGCAATTTTTATTTTCGAAAACATACCGGAAATATCAATTAAAAATTCATAACTTGCCATAAAGCAAATAATCCACAATAATTGCACAAATAATTTATGGACGTTGTCGAATAATTGGATGAACGTTTTGCATAAATATTTGTACTGCTTTATCACAACTGAACAAATATAAATAAACTTGCTAAACAACAGCCAATTTTCTATAATTATATTATAACATTTATATTAAAGCAGACGAAATATAAATAAACCCAATTATAATTTACGCGTAACTAACTACAATCCCTCACCGCAAATTAATAGTAATTATATAATTGGAATTAATTAATGAGCAATTTGCATACTAAATAGTTGCGTATATTTTCCAGGATGGTTTTCGCGTGGAGCCATTTTAATAGGTAAATTATTGTGAGAAATTGATGTCCACATATAAGAATAGTGATAAATAATAAGACAATGGGCTTCGAAAACGTTCGCACGCTATTAATTCTAATCTCCGAATGGCAATTAAGATTTCTCTTGCATATTAAATATTACAGTCGGTTATCATTTACATCGACAATGAAAATTACCCCCTTTGCACTTTTAATTAAGGAAATTAAGTTGAAAAGAAAATGAATTGTTGCTACTTAAAAGTCCATGCTATCATCTTGCGCTTTTATGTTTTCATATTCCAAACGATCTCGGTTTATTTTAATTGTATAGTTATTAATAGCTGTATTACTAGTTGCTTCTTTAAACATCCATAAGCATTCGCATTACAATTTATTATTATCTTTCGTAGAAATTATAGAGCAGGAATGAAAATTGTTAAGGACTCTTGTTAGTGCGGTGTTTCATTATAAAGCCACTTTTCTCGTAGCATAGATTTCCATTGTTATACGACATTTTAATATTATAAAGCAGATTATATAATTGCGTTTGTAATTTTATAATTGATACATTGCTAGAATACAACTAACAATTATAGCATTCTATTAGTAACATCCAATTTCTGCTATGCAGTATCTTTACTACAAATATTGTAACAATGTAGATTCATTAATTAAATTAGAATCGAATTTAAATATTTAAGGCATAATTCAGCCCAAAATTTAGGTAACAAATCGCTCCCAATACCAATTTAATATGGCCCTTTATTATATCCTATATATTGCCACGCTCGTTCCATTACTTGAGACCCACTTCAATAGCCGTAATGTCTGCATTGACATCTCCGAAATTAATTATTTATTGAAGCCTAAATTTGATTTATGTATCATTATTGTAATCGATTCTTTGCATTGCAATTACACCGCCGTCCCAATGAGAATTATAAACCACTCCTATTATTGCCTATATTTAGAACAAGTATTATGTATTGTCTTCAATTATTTTAAGTATATAATGAAATAAAACGCAGCTATTATAAATTATGCGCATATAATTATTTTATGCAATTCAACTGGCAAATATAATAATCAAATAGGAGAAACCATGCATGGTTTCGCGAGCAAGAAATGGCCGGAGCTGCAATTTCGCTGCAAACAGAATATATTATCATAAACCATTACCAATGTTAAGTGCATTTCAATTAATTATTGCATGTAATTAATTCTGCCTGTCAGACGTACAAATTTGGCCAAACAACACACTTTATCCATTAATAACTTTTGTGAATAATAAACAGTAATGATGTTTTTATAATATTTACAAATTGTTTGCAAACGTTTTAGAATAATTGTTAAATTATATAAATGTAAATTCATTTCAGGAGCAAATAGTGTACCGAAACTTGTTGACTAACCAAACTAGTAACAAAAATAATTTCAGAAATATTAACATATTTATTACAAATACATTATTTGCTATTTTTAAATTACAAATTAAAACTCTAACTAATATTCTATTTTGTTATAAATAAAATTATAATACAGCCATTACTTCTTTTAAAATTGAAGTTTCTAAAATTGAAATTGTAAAAACCCACTACCTTCTTTAATTACTGTGGAAATTTTTGTATGCGTACATGGAATTGTCCGGAATTTGTTGAAACATATGCAGTTTTTATAAAAACTGGAATTGTGTAAATTTTGTGTGAGGAATGTTTAAGCAGTTTCTTGGAATTGTGTAAAGTACTTTGAAATTTTTTGGATTAATGTAGAATTTTGAAATTTTGTCTCTCTTTTGCCATAATTTCCAAAATTTTTATACAATTTCACAATTTTTTATAAAAAAATGTTTCATAAGATTTCATATGTTATTTTTATAAAATATCGCAAAAAATACACGCAATTTCCACGAAATTCCGCATAAAACTACTCACATTAATAAAATTTCATACATAAAAAATAATAATAAAAAAATTCTATAAAAATAAAATGAAACACAAAATTTTCAAACAATTTAAAAAATTCCCAAGAGACCTTTTTAAATTGTATTGAATTTTTGAGGATTTTTTGCAAGAATATTTGTTCAACGTAAGTATTTCTAGAATTTCTGAAATTGTTTGAAGGTTTTTAATTGCTTGGGATTATGTGCAAATTTGTATGTGAAAATAGGTAGTGACCCCACTGAATTATATCCAACTGGAATGATATCGTAATCGACAGAAATGCCTAAGCACGATGCGTCAACCTCTCATTGTGACGAAGGGTGTCAAACTACTTTTTTAAATAAATAACGTAAAATAAAAATTCTACGAGTGTGGCACATTTGATTTAATAAGTAAGACTGAAAGAGATTCGCATCGTGCACAGCTCGCTTTTTCTAACACGTCGGGTTTTAAAAGTATCGAAAGCGCAATTCAGTGAGTGACCCCCCCCTCTCCCCCCGCGCCCTAAATCAAGCTATTTGTGACTTTTGTTGGACAAGCATATCTACTTCTATTCGGTTTTAACAAAATTACATTGATCACATTAGATCAGAGCTATCTGAAAATATTTATATAACTTTTATTGCATAAATTGGGTTTTCTTGTTACTTTCTCAACATTATAAATCTAGAAAAATAAAGACAAATTTTGCCTAGATAAATAGTTCATAATTGGCTATTTTTGTGTGCAAAATAATTGTCTTCCTGTTGTTCTGGATTATTTGGTTCAAACAATACAAAGGCTAAAAATTCTTACAAAA
>JARJEC010125657.1:0-14237 GCA_030264575.1 Tachinus sp. AB-2021
TTATGGCAAAACCCCAAGATACTGAAAAACCTTTTTTGCTGCTATTAGATGAACCAACAGCAAGCATTGACCCTGAAGGAAAACATTGTTTTTATGAATTTTTACAAACGTTGCGTACCGAATGCACCATTATTATGGTAAGCCACGATTTTTTACTAAACTCGCCCTATTTTTCTTCTATTTTTCTAATAAATAAGGGTATTACAGAACTTCCTAAAGGTAAAATCACCTCAGAAATATTAGAAATGGTTTTTGGTATTCATGATGACAATTGCCCCATGACTACCTCATTAAAAACAGCTTTTTTGTAAAAAACATGTCGTTTACTCGATTATTATAATATAAATACCACTAACCAACAGATGCGGTTGAGAATGTTTGAAGCCATAACTACATATTCTTTTTTACAAAATGCTCTATATGCAAGCTTGCTTGCTAGCATTGCCTGTGGAATAGTAGGTACGTTGATACTGTTAAATCGTCTTACTTTTCTGGCTGGTGGGGCTGCACATGCTGCCTATGGGGGCATTGGCCTTTCTATGTATTTTTCTCTCCCCCCACTTCTTTGCACTTTAGGCTTTACCCTGACTGCTTCTTTGCTTATGGCTTTTTGCATTTTGCGCAATAACAAAAATAGCATCTCAACCCATTTTGCTGCACCTGATACTGCTATTGGCATTTTATGGGCTATGGGTATGGCTTTTGGTATTATTCTTATAGAGCTAACCCCTGGTTATTTAGGCGAACTCATAGGATTTTTATTTGGTAGTATTTTAACAGTACCACCCGCTGACCTTTGGCTCATGGCTTTTTTTGATATTTTTCTTTTGGTCATATTTTTGTTTTTTCATCAAGGGCTATGGGCTCTGTCGTTGGATGCTGATTTTGCGAAAGCAAAAAATATTCCTGTACATTTTCTTTTTTTACTTCTTGTGGGGATGACCGCCGTAAGTATAGTGATGCTTATTCGTATTGTTGGGCTTGTTTTAGTTATCGCCCTACTAACTATTCCGCCTGCCCTAGCACAAAGACTAACCAATTCTTTTTACACCACCATTATTCTTGCAACCATACTCAGCCTCTTTTTTTGCGTTGCAGGAATTTTTCTTTCTTGGTTTCTGAATATTTCATCAGGGGCTGCAACTGTTATGCTAGGGGGCACCTGCTACCTACTAGTCATCTGCTTAGAGAGTATAACTCGTTCAAGGGCTTTTCTTGCAAAATAATGTGCTCTATGCCATAACCACGTATGTATGCGTATACCTTCATAATACAAACCTAAAGCACACCCATTATGTACGATCTTCGAAAGCTTGAAATTTTTTGTAAAGTATGTGAATTGAAAAGTTTTTCAAAAGCAGGTGAAGTTCTTTTTATATCGCAACCCACAGTAAGCGCCCATATTCAATCGTTAGAGCAAGAACTTAACACTCGTCTTTTTGACCGCATGGCGCGTACAGTTCTCCCAACCCCCGCAGGAGAAATTCTTTTTTATCATACTCAAAAAGCTTTCTCTTGTTTGCAAAAAGCCCAAGAAGAAATAGGTAACCTATTTAGTGAGATTAGTGGAGAAATTCATGTTGGTAGTACAACAATACCCGCTCATTATATATTGCCCAAGCTACTTAATCATTTTTTACAAAAATACCCAAAAGTACGCCCTAATTTAACCATTGAAACGTCTAGAAAAATCATACAAAAAGTTCTCTCTGGTGAAATTTATGCTGGTATTGTGAGTATGAACAATGCTCCTGAAAACAATCTACACTTTAGCCCTTTGTTTGAAGACCCCATTATAATTATTGCCCCGCCTACCATTGACTCTATGCTTGAAGACCTTGGAGAAGAACCCATAACAAGCACCCTTACCTTTGAAGTTGCCGCGAAACTCCCTTGGATAATACAACAAGAAGGGTCAACTACCCGCAGTATTTTTGAAGAAACATTGCGAAAAAAAGGCTACGACCCAAGAGTTCTTCCTTCACGCCTCGTTGTTGATAATTCCTTATCTGTTGTCCAATATGTTTCCGCAGGGTTAGGTATCAGTATCGCCTCACACCTTTCTGTAGCAGAAGCGTTACGAGGACGTAGGTTGCGTGCCCTTACCATACAAGGGTTAAACCCCATTCGTACTTTTTTTTCTGTTATTAATACAAAGCGGGCCATTTTTCCAGCAACCAGTATATTTCTTGACTTTTTACGAGACCAAATGCATTTTTTACAAACAACCCAAAAAACAATATGACGCAAAAAAGATACGACTTACTCAGCGCAAGCACTGCAGCAGGCTGAGCCGCAAAAATTAATCCAGAGGTTCTGGAGCATCTTCTTGGTTCTTTACCGTTTGACACATCTGCGGGGGCTAGACTATTAACAAAAACCACTACTCATGAAGATGCCGCCATTGTAACCATTCCTGCTGGCACCGCCCTTGTGCAAACCCTTGATTTTTTTACACCCATTGTAAATGACCCGTACCTTTTTGGTTGTATTGCAGCAGCCAACGCCCTTTCAGACATTTATGCTATGGGGGGGACCCCTTGGTGTGCCATGAACATTGTCTGTTTTCCTGTAACCACAAAACCCATTGAAATACTACAAGAAATACTACGCGGCGGGGCAGATACATTAATAAAAGCCAAAGTAGCTCTTGCTGGCGGGCATAGTGTGCAAGATGCTGAAATTAAATACGGGTTAAGTGTTACGGGTATTATTGACCCCCACAATTTTGCAAGTAACACAGGCCTTTTACCTGGTGATACCTTGGTGCTTACCAAACCCCTTGGCACAGGTATTCTTGCAACCGCTGTGAAGGCAAAGTGGAAAAACCATGAAGCAATGGAAAAGACTATTATTCAGTGGGCATGTCACTTAAATGTACATGGTGCAACAGTTATTCAAGAACTCCAGCTAAAAGCCGCTACAGATATTACAGGGTTTGGATTAGGCGGGCACGCCCTTGAAATGGCAGAAGCTTCAAAGGTACGCGTTGAAATTATTGCCGCAAATGTACCCCAACTACCTGAAGTATACGAACTTGCAAGCATGGGCCTTGTGCCAGAGGGTAGCCATTGCAACAGATTATACTGGCAACAAAATACACACCTTGCCAGCACCGTTGACCCCATACTTGTAGATATTATTTTTGACGCACAAACATCAGGGGGGCTACTGCTTGCCTTGCCCAAGCATTTAGTAGAACAAGGGCTTGCTCGCTTGCAAGAATTGGGTGAAGAGGCTTTTGTAGTAGGTTCAGTTTTACCTGAACAGCAAGGGCCGCGTTTGCATATTGTCTAGAATGTATATTGATGCAAACACATTTTTTATATAATTATAACATCTACTTGCACACATGTATGCTCTATACCAAGCGTACCAAAGGCTAAAGTGTTCTCGCTTGTATTCGTTTTAGCCAATTTTCTATTTTTATTTATTCGTCCATAGTTCAAACAAAGCCTCTTGCTCTTCAGTACTATACTGAGACTTTTCGTACATACCTGCGCATTCTCGTTGCCGTGCAGCCTCACTAAGCAACAAAGCGGCTGCAACAGATACGTTAAAACTTTGAATCATCCCGTACATAGGAATATATATTTCACCGTCTGCCGCAGCAATAATTTCTGCATCAACCCCACTATGCTCATTACCAAGAACTAACGCTGTGGGTTGAGTTAAGTCATACTCACGAAAAGATTTTGCTGTTGGGCTACAGCTTGTTGCTAAAATTTGCATTCTTTTCTGTTTCAGTTGTGTTGTAAGTGGTTCAATAGCACTATACCGTGTTGATTCAACCCATTTTCTAGCAGAAGCAGAACTTTTTGCGCCCAATTTGGGAAAAGCGGAATGCGTATAATATAAGGCGACTGAAAGTACCCCAAAGGCATCACAACTACGATAAATAGCCGAAACATTATGTGGGTCATGAATATTAGCTAACACTAAGGTTAAATCAGGTTGACGAAACCCAATAACTCTTTGTATTTTTTCTGCTCTTTCTACAGTTGGTATTTTTTTCATAAAAAGTCCTTATCGTAAAAGCTTCATTGTATTTAAAAGTACACATGGGCGGTTCTTTATTACGCTGATGCTATACACTTTTTCTTTGAAAAAAGAAAACTCGGTAAAAGCACCTAAAAAATATAACACTCTGTAAAGCTCGTTTGAATGCTTTACAATCATTCAAAGTATACAATAAACGTTTTTACGCTATGCAAAGTAAAAGTTGAGTTAACTCAGTATATTTGGTAGCCTCTTCCATTCACTTTTAACGAAAGAAAACGCTCAGACCTTATAGGTCATAAATATAACTAGGCTACTTAAAAATGTTTAGGAGGCTTTATGGGTTTACACTTCAAGCGTTTATTTTTTCTGGTAACTGTTCTCTTTTCTTTCATCCTTTTCCCATCCATTGGCCTTTGCGCACAAAACAGCCTAACTGGGAGTGGCCTTAGCATTATTTGGGCAATGCCATTTGCCTGTATGCTCCTCTCCATTGCCATTGGGCCTCTTGTTGCCCCTCATTTTTGGGAGCATCATTTTGGCAAAGTCGCAGCTTTTTGGGGGCTTTCTTTCCTCATTCCTTGTGCCATAAGCTTTGGTTCAAATGTGGCTCTTTATGAATTTATTCATATCATGGTTGCTGATTACATTCCATTTATCGTTCTCTTACTAGCTTTATTTACCATTGCTGGTGGTATTCGCCTAACTGGCTCACTTGTTGGTTCACCCGTGGTCAACACCACCATTTTTATCATTGGTACTCTGCTTGCTAGCTGGATGGGCACAACGGGCGCTGCTATGTTGCTTATTCGCCCTTTAATTAGAGCTAACGCCCACCGTAAACATAAAGTGCACATTATTGTGTTCTTTATTTTTCTTGTTGCTAACGCAGGGGGGTGTTTAACTCCTCTTGGCGACCCTCCTTTATTTCTTGGTTTTTTAAAGGGTGTACCGTTTTTTTGGACATTAAAGCACATGCTTTTACCCATGCTCTTTCTATGTTCTATTTTACTTGTTATTCACCATATTCTTGATACATATTACTACAACAAAGAAGGACGCCCCGTACCTGAAAACACCTCTGCTGAAGATGGAAAACTTGGACTAGAAGGGATTGTTAACTTTCCACTACTTCTCATTGTTATCGGTGGTGTTTTACTGAGTGGTAGTTGGAACCCTGGTGTGTCTTTTACCGTTTACCAAGACATTACCCTTCAATTACAAGGTATTACCAGAGACGTTCTTTTACTTGCAGTCACCTGGATTTCATGGAAAGTGACCAGCCAACAAACCCGTGAACTCAATGACTTTAGCTGGGAACCTATTCTAGAAGTTGCCAAAATATTCTTTGGAATCTTTGTGAGTATGATACCAGCTTTGGCTATTTTACAAGCTGGGTCTGAAGGTGCCTTAAAAGATTTAATTGCTTTGGTAACCACTGCTGGTGGTGAACCTAACAACGCCATGTATTTTTGGCTCACAGGGGCTCTTTCTAGTGTGCTTGATAACGCCCCCACGTATGTCGTCTTTTTTAGCACTGCCGGTGGCGACCCAGAAGTACTCACAACAAGTATGGCATCTACCCTAGCAGCTATTTCTGCAGGGGCTGTATTTATGGGCGCAAACACATACATTGGTAACGCCCCCAACTTTATGGTGCGCTCAATTGCTGAAAACATGGGTGTAAAAATGCCAAGCTTTTTTGGCTATATCGGCTGGGCTGTAGTTTTTCTCATCCCTTGCTTTATCATTATGACATTCCTTTTCTTTTAAAGAACAGGCATAGTCTTTCTTATAACAATAGGTGCATTCATTATGGGTGCACCTATTATTTTTGTTTTTTGCTCTAAACCTTTGCTAAGGCACCCATAACGCCCACAAAAACTATAAATTCTTTGCATGGTTATAATTCTTTTAGATCAGATACCAGCTTTTGCCTTGCCCTTTTTTCAAGACAAGCGTAGTAATCACACCAACACAAAGAAATTTTCCCCTTTTACCGTATTTTGAGATAATTATGACACAGCTTTTACACAATGAAAAAATTAGAAACATAGCCATTATCGCCCACGTAGACCACGGCAAAACCACTCTTGTTGACGCTTTATTTCGTCAAAGTGGCACTTTTCGCCAAGGGCAAGATGTACAAGACCGCATTATGGATAGTGGAGATATTGAACGCGAACGCGGCATTACTATTTCTGCAAAAAACTGCGCTGTTACATGGGGTGATATTAAAATAAACATCCTTGATACTCCTGGTCACTCCGATTTTGGTGGAGAAGTTGAGCGCGCCCTTTCCATGGTTTCAGGAGCAATTTTACTTGTTGATGCTTCTGAAGGCCCTTTGCCACAAACCCGCTTTGTTCTTGCAAAAACCCTTGAAGCAAAACTGCCTATTATAGTTGTTGTAAACAAAATTGACCGCAAAGATGCCCGCCCAGCAGAAGTGGTTAACGAAATTTATGACCTTTTTATTGACCTTGGGGCTAATGAAAGCCAACTTGAATTTCCTGTTTTCTATGCCATTGGCAGAGAAGGCGTTGCCATGGCAAGCCCTGATGAAAAAGGCGTAGATTTAAGTATTCTTTTTACCTCTATTCTTGAAAAAATACCCGCTCCTGCCTATAATCCTGAAGAACCTTTCCACATGCTTGTTTCTGACCTTGATTACTCTGATTATCTTGGTCGACTTGCCGTTGGCCGTATTGCTCATGGCTCATTAACTGCCAAAGGAAACTTTGTGCGGATTGATGAAACTGGCAAAGCAAAACCTGCCAAACTAACAAAAATGCAAACCTACCAAGGTATTGGTTTTCAAGAGGTTGAAGAAGCAGAAGCAGGTGATATAGTTGTACTTGCTGGTATTGAAGATATCTCTATTGGTGATACCATTTGCCTTGCTAGTGACATTCGTACCTTACCTCGCATTCAAATTGATGCCCCAACAGTTTCCATCAAATTTGGCATCAACACTTCTCCCCTTGCTGGGCGTGAGGGTACCTTTGTACAATCGCGCAATATTCATGATTACTTATACCGCGAGGCGCTACGAAACGTTGCCATTGAAGTGGAAGATTGCCCAGAAGGTGACGGATTTATTGTAAAAGGAAGAGGCGAACTACAACTTGCTATTTTAATTGAAGAAATGCGTAGAGAAGGTTTTGAACTCAGCATCGGCCGCCCCAATGTTATTACTCGTGAAATAGACGGGCAATTATGTGAACCCATTGAAGATTTGCTTGTTGATTGCGACGATACTTTTATGGGCGTGGTAACAGAAAAACTTTCTGTACGTAAAGGTCGTATGAACAGCCTTGTAAATAACGGTTCAGGCAGGGTACGTATGGAATTTTCTATCCCCGCCCGCGGTCTTATTGGGTACCGCGATGAGTTTTTAACAGACACCAAAGGTACTGGCATTCTCAACTCGTCTTTTGCAGGGTATGAACCCCACCGAGGAGAATTTCCCACCAGATTTACAGGCTCTCTTGTGTGCGACAGAGCTGGTTCAGGCGTTCCCTATGCTATTTTTAACCTTGAACCACGTGGTGAAATGCTACTGAGACCTAACGAACCCGTATACGAAGGTATGGTTATTGGTGAACATAACCGCCCTAAGGATATTGACGTTAACCCAACTAAAGAGAAAAAACTCACCAACTTACGCTCTGCGGGTAAAGACGAGAATATTATTCTTACCCCCATACGCCCCATGACTCTTGAACGTGGTATGCATTTTCTTGCAGAAGATGAAATAATGGAAGTAACGCCTCTATCTATACGAATCCGAAAAATGGAACTCAACGCCCAAAAACGCCACCAGCTTGCTGGAGCGAAAAAGAAAGACAGCTAAGAGACATGTACTTTACAAGCACAACGCACTGCCCTTAATGGGAGAGTGGTTGGCTTACACTCAAAAAGGGTGTTCTTTGCATATAGTAAAGAACACCCTTTTTGACCTTGCTTTACCTTCTCCAAATGCCCTGCTATTATCAGTACAAGTACTCGTAATTCAATGAACAAAATGGATATACCATATGCGCACAGTTATTTTTATCCCTCCTCTATCATGGCAAAGTGGGGGGTTAGTCACGTTATATAAAATAGCGCGTGCCCTACACCAAGAGGGTAAAAACGTCTGTATCACGTCACTCCATCAAAATATTCCAGGGTTGCAAAGCCTTCTTGATGCAAACATCCCATTTTTGCCGTTTGCAACGCTTACCCTTTCTTCAGCAGATATTTATTTAGTACCTGAAAGTCACCCCAATGCGCTTGCCCCAGGGTTACAAGGTAAAGCCAAAAACATAGTGTACGTACAAAACTGGTACTACATGTTAAGTAGCTTGCCAGAAAATGTTCACTGGGAACAACTTGATGTTACTTTTATTGCTGTTTCACACCCTGTTGCCTGGTTTATGGAACATGTTTTACGCCTAAAAGTTACTGACATTTTGCCCCCTGTTATTGACCCCTGCTTTTTTGAGGCAAAACAAAATAAACCTAAGCATATTCGTATAGCTTTTATGCCCCGCAAAAATGCTTCTTTAGCTAAACAAATACGTGAAGTTGCCCTTGCACATCTTGGTATTTCTGCAAAAATCCCTATAGAGTGGGTAGAGATACATAAATTACGTGTTCAAGAGGTGGCACAACAACTTGCTAACTCACACATTTATCTAGCAACTGGCTTTCCTGAAGGGTTTGGCCTACCCCCTGCTGAAAGTATGGCTACGGGGTGCCTTCCTGTAGGATTTACAGGGTTTGGAGGTTGGGAGTTTATGCGCCCTGCCTCTTACACAAAAGAGTTTTTACCTATTTTTGAAAAAATACCCCAAACTGTTGCCCCCTGCCCTTTACCGTACAACCTTAAACCCAATGGATTATATGTAGCTGATGGCGATGTAATGGCAGGTGGGCTTGCTCTTGCCACAGCCATACACCTTGTACACACTCAACAAAGAGTAGTACGTGAACTTATAACAGCTGGAAAAGAAGCGGCAAATTTGTTTAGTGAAGAAAAACAACAAGCAAAGATAGAAAACTTATGGAAAAAACTGCAATGAATAACGACCCCTACTGGATTGTTTTTGGTGATATTCATGATGAAACTAACCATCTTGCCCACATTCCAGAACTGCGTAACGCCGAGGGTGTTATTATTACTGGTGACTTGACTTTTATTGGTGGTATTGAAAAAGCAGAACAAGTTGTTACCTCTATAAGTAAAAGAAATACCAATGTATATGCCCAAATTGGAAACATGGATACAGCCATTGTCAACACATGGCTAGAAGAACAAGGCGTTAACATACACACAAAATTCACGCGGTTGCATAAAAATATCATTATGCTTGGCATTGGGGGGTCAACCATAACTCCTTTTGAAACCCCAAGCGAGTTTCCTGAAGAACAATACGCCGCATGGCTAGAAACCATGTACGAGCAAGCCCTTATTCTGCATAAAGACAAGGGAGATGCGCTCCCACACATGTTGCTTATTTCTCACAACCCACCCAAAAATACAAAGTGCGACGCCCTTACAAGTGGTGCCCATGTGGGTAGCACTGCTGTACGCACATTTATTGAAGAATATCAGCCTGATATTTGCCTGTGCGGGCATATTCATGAAGCAAAAAGTGAAGACTGGCTTGGTAAAACCCACATTATAAACCCAGGTGCTTTTATGGATGGCGGGTACGTTATACTCACCTATGTACCCCGTACCAATAGCTTAGTGGCTGAATTGCGAGACGCAAGCGACAACATAAATAAATAGCTATACCAAATGCATGAGGTACAACCGACACAAAAACAAAGAATAAACCACATTATATATTCAATTATAAACCAATTATATAACAAATAAGAGACCACATTATATAATAAATAAGAGAGAAAAATACCTCTAAGAATACATTCATATCCTTAGTACTTAGGTTTGTTTACGCCCACCTTTAAGTAAATGAACCAAAAGACAGGGCATCTCATAAAAGCCGCAAAATAAGCAGAACAAAGTTATCTTTCACGTAAAAAAGGTATAAATGCAGAATTTTTTTGAATCTCAGGTATTTCCAATCCTGCACGCAAGCGTCTTTGCATCATCTGTGTGAGTAAACTACCGCAAATTTTTTCTCCTGTACCTATACGCCCAAAATGAACATGGGCTTTCACGTCTCCATGATAATCAGACCCACCAGTGAGCAAAAAATTATGGCGTTTTGCCATAGTCTTACACCAATCAATATCATTTTTTTTATGGCTACTATGAAAAGCTTCAATACCATGCAAACCCCAACCTGCACATAACCCCGCAAGATGGGTCAATGCTTTTTTGGGTAATACAGTTAAACATGGGTGTGCCCAAGAAACTGTGGCGCCTGTTTTTGTAAAAGTAGCCAACAATTCTTCAACACAAGGTAACTTTCTTGGCACATACGCCTTACCTGTTAAGCCTATATACTCATAAAATGCTTCTTGTAGTGAATGTGCATACCCTTTTTTAACTAAAAGTTTTGCGATGTGTGGTCTGCCTAGGCATCCGTTGTGTGAAAAACCTTCAACCTCAGCAAGGGTAACCTCAAAACCGTATGTGCGTAATTTTTGAATAATTTCTTCGTTACGGTCTTTTCTTGCTTGTTGCATCTGTTGTAAAAAATGGGTTAAATCTGCATTTTCATGCGGTAAAAAATACCCTAAAAAATGTAACTCATACCCAAGCCACTCGGCTGCTACCTCACACCCGCGCACACATAAAATATTTTTTTCCTGTGCTACTTTTTCTGCTTCCGCCAATCCATTAATGGTGTCATGGTCAGTTAAAGCAAAAGCACTCAGCCCAAAATCAAAGGCTTTTTCTACAAGTTCTGTAGGGGTATTGGTTCCGTCTGAAGCGGTGCTATGTAAATGCAAATCAATCCATAGATCTGACACGGCTCATTCCTTCTCTTGAAAGCATGCGTAGCTCATGATAAATAGAAGTTTATAAATAACATATACAAAACGACGCAAGATGATAGGTAACTATTACAGCAAATAACATAAATACTAGCCCCCTTTACGGGTAAAAACAAGAGAACGACTCTTAGGAATTTTATGAACCCAGAAATACTTGAAATACTCGCCTGCCCAAAATGTACTGGTTCTTTGTGCTTAACACAAAAAAATGACGGGCTTAGCTGTTCTGCATGCCACCTTATTTACCCTATAATTGAAAGTGTTCCCCTGCTTTTACCAGAAGAAGGAATTACTGAACAAGAATGGGAACAAGGGGTTAGAAACAAAAAAAGCAAAAATGCAGATGCTGCCCAAATACACACCCCTGATTACGATAGTATACCCAACTAATTATTGTACTATAAAACACCCGTATTCTTTACTATGAAAGCACCACTGTTCTATAGCCCTATTCAGCTGTATATGGAGTTACATCAATGATTTTTCTTGTTTTTAGTGATATTCATGGCTCTACGGGGACAGCAAAAAAAATATCAGAACTTATTACCCACCATAACCCCGATCATATTTTGCTTTTGGGCGACATATTATACCACGGGCCCAACAACCCCGTGCCCAAAGACTATGACCCAAAAGAATGTGCATCCCTTTTAAGCCCATACGCCCATAAAATCATTGCCATTCAGGGCAATTGTGACAGTGCTGTTGATATGAAGCTGTTACCCTTCCCTATGGCAACGCCCTTTACTTGGGTACTTGCAGACGGGTTTAGAATTTTTGCTACCCATGGGCACTTTTTTTCACCTGAGAATATGCCCCCCTTAGCCATAGGTGATATTTTTCTATACGGGCATACCCATATTCCTGCGGCAACCATCCAAAAAGGTATTCATATTTGCAACCCTGGCAGTCTTACATTCCCTAAAGAAGGGCACCCCGCTTCTTATGGAATTTTTACCAATGGCTCATACTCTGTTATAACTCACACAGATGAAATCTATTTACGCCTTGAATGTCTATAGCAAAATAATTTTGTAACACATTGTTCGCCGTTACTACTGTCTGTGGATTTTTTTTAGGATTTTTACGTGTTTTCTGAAATTTTCAGAATTTTCAGAATTTTCGAACATTTCCAAGCATTTCCAAGTATTTTCGGAATTTTCGGGCGTTTTTCGAGCGTTTCTGAGCGTTTCTGAGCATTTTCGTGTTTTTCGAAATTTTCGGAATTTTCGGAATTTTCGGGTAGTATCGAATATTATTGAGTTTTTCGGAATTTTCCGAGAATCATCGGGTAGTATCGTATTTTTTTAGGATTTTTTGGGTACTATCGGATATTTTTGGGATTTTTCTGGTGTAGTTGGGGACTCTTTGGTGTTATTTTATCTTCTTTGGTACTCTTGAGCATTTATGTGGGGTCAGTATATCATTGGCACAGTGCAATAACAAACGACCCCTTACACGTGCACCTTGTTTGTGCCTCTATTTGAAAAAAAGATAACGTGCATCTTCTTACTCTTCTTCACACACTTGTATTGCCAACAATAAGGCGTGTTTGACCGCTGCAAGACGAATATCAGCCCGCGTTCCTACAAATACAAATTTTTCACTCACAAGGTGTTCTCTTTTTGTGCCATGTACTACTGCTGCAATCCACACGGTACCCACTGGTTTTTCTTGAGTCCCACCAGCTGGCCCTGCAACACCTGAAATAGCAACAGCTACCTGAATATCAAGTCCCTCAATAGCGCCTTTTGCCATAGCCTCAACCGTTTCTTTGCTGACCGCACCGTAAGTTTGCAAAATATGTGATGAAACACCAAGATTCTTTTGTTTTACAGCATTTGAGTAAGAAACAATACTGCCCTTATACCAATCTGAGCTACCCGCTACATCAGTGCAACACGCAGCAAGCAACCCGCCAGTACATGACTCAGCAGAACCAAACATATAGCCTTTTACCATAAGTTTTTTGCTGAAATTACCGATAAGATCATATAGAGTATTGATACTATGCATATCTGCACATAAACTCGAAGTAGTTACTTGCACCATAAAGGCACCCCTTTGCCGAAAAACGGCGTTTTGCCAAAACAGGAATATTTCATGCGCTTTTCCATTTTCTACCTGCACAACACAATTATTTTGCCCATAACCTTATTTGCATTGTTGCTTTGCCTGTTCATAACCATAGCTCCAAGCCGTGGCATAACAGCAGAACCTTTGCGGGTTGTGTATGGTTTTGACCGTGAATTCCCTCCTTTTTCGTATGAAGAAGCAGGGGGTGAACCCGTGGGATTTGAAGTAGACCTTGCAAAAGCCATTTTTAACGAACCAAACATCGTTTTAAGCTTACGCCCTCTCGCTTGGGAAAATGTTCAGCTCGAACTTTCATCTGGTGCCATCAACGTAGCTTCTGGCATGGTGCGTACCGAGCAACGCAGTCGCTTATTCTTATTTGCAAAAGAACCTTCGTTTACTCTTGAAATTCGGCTCTTCACAAAAATATATAACCGATTTCCCAACATATCCCTTGCCCGTGGGCAGGCTATAAGTGTTGAGCAAGGTACTTACCAGCATAGGTTGCTTGAAAATTTTACTGGCGTCAACATCAAACCTTTTCAAAAAAAATCTGATGCCCTTAAAGCCCTGTATAATGACGAGGTTGTAGCTTTTTGTGGTCCTGTACAAAACACCTACTATTACATTAACAAACTCAATTATGGTTCTATTACAACTGTTGGCACACCCCTTGGTTTAACTCATACACGTTTTGCTACAAACAAAGGGCGAGGCGATATTTTACGTGTAATTGACACCCGCCTTGCTGAAATAAAAGCATCGGGTGAATATGACCGTTTGTATAGAAAATGGTTTGTGCGTGAGCTACAAAACAGTGAGATAACCTTGCTGCATCAATCTGCCCACAAAGCGTCTATTTCTGCCTATGCCCCCTATACACAAAACCAACAAGGCGCTGCCGTACTCACCACTACAGGAAAAATATATACGGCTTGCACCCTTGAAAATGCCCAAAACGAATATTCTGTGAGTGCTTTACAAATTGCCCTAGGCAAAGCTGTTGCTGATGGTGAATTTGAGTTTCAAGCGGCTATTATAACAGATGCACAAGGAACTATTCAAGAATTTAGCCCCACAGATTTGCAAGTTGTATACGAATTTGGTAGGGGAATTTTATGTATTACTGTGGATGAAAAAAATGTTATTTCTACTCTCATGGTTACTCAAAAACTAAAAAATCCCATAGAGAAAAAAATAAA
>JARJEC010125716.1:0-13543 GCA_030264575.1 Tachinus sp. AB-2021
CAGTTTTGATTGAACCTCAGGCTTCATGTAACGTCTGATGAAGACTGAGGTTCAGTCGAAACTGCAGTCACAGTGTGACTAAATAAATTGTGATAAAAAACATAGTAATTTATTTCAAATCCTGTATTATTTTAAAGTTTAAAATGCCATTTTCAATTGTAAGTATTTTAAACCAACATTTTATTCACCTTTGAATAAATAATAATGAAGTCTAATTAGTTTAAATGCACAACGTTGACAAATAAAAAACCGCAAACCCGCCGACGTATGGCCTTATAACGCAAGCACATCAGTTGATGCCACCTACACATAGTCTAAACACTCTAAACTTTCTAAAATTAATATAATCTTAATGGGCGGTTCAATTATCTATTCCTAATTCATAACTGTTGAATATAATCGGAAATAACATTTCATTATAACCCCACTCGGTTCATTATGCTTACGCTAATCGCACATTATGTGATATTTAATGATTGTAACTACATTCATAACCTCTACGGGGATGTGCTTTAAAAAGCAATTCAACTTTGCAAATTGTAAGCAAACGTGAGTTAAATCGTCTACAAGTGAAGTTTATTAAAAAAGTTACGGCGCCTTCGCACGTGAAATAATGCATTTTTAAAATCAATTTGCTGGGTTAATATTCGCTGGGCCAAAACTTTCCATTATAAAAATATCATGGTTCGTGGTAATTCAAGTTTTCAATGATTAAACTTTTGCCAAGAGAGTAGAATGATGCATGTGGTCTTTACATTAAATAATCATGTTAAGACTTTTTAATTCCAACAATATATGCAGATAGTTATAATTTACTTTACTTAAATTAATTTATTTATTGTGTTTAGAATATTAAATGGAATGGTAATTTATTAATGCATTAATTAAGATAGTAGAATTATCCACGTAGGCGGTGGGAATAATTGGATTTCTAGCTGCTGTGATTCCTGCACGTGCTTCTATTTGGACTTTGGTCTTTCGGATGGCAAAAAATAAATAAAATTAGCAGGGAAGTTGTAATTAAATTGGGCGCATGGTTCCGTTTTTGTTTTTACGATGAAGCTGAAGTGGTTTCGTCGTAGAAATTCATAAAATTTACCGACCCTGTAGCGACACATTTTCTGGAAAATTATATCTCGACCGCGCTAAGAACACGTCAGACAAGAATCTAACTATAATTATATTAATAAATTATACTCCGTTGCGGTTCTTTTAATAAAATTCACACGCAAGAAAATACTTGCTTTTATATCAATTATTAGACGTATCCATCTATTGCTTGAATTAATAGGCAAATTCTGTGTTTAGGCGGATATAGATTAGAAAATTTATAAGTGCGTAAACCAGCTAGATATTTCAAAATGCAATTCTGTCTTTACCGCATTATAGTAGGTAGGAAAGCCTATACGGAAAACACTTGAATTACTTTTATAAAAGCAAGTTTTCTTGCCAACTCGTTTTAATAAATATTTTTTCGTGATAAGTTATATAAAAAAAGTTGTTTTATTTATTGAAATGCAATATCACATAGTAAAAGCTACCACCATTCAATATTTTGCCAAAGTTATTTCAGTTTTACAATTGTCGAATAGAAATACAAAACGTATCGAGTTATTAAATAAACAACATAAATTAAATGCTTACTTCAATTATTGAAGCTGATACTTGTTAAAACTCTATTATAACTTCAATAAAAGATAAGGATTTAAAAATATGTTTAATTGTAATGCTACAATTGTTTGACCATATTGTGGCATTATAAGATAGATTTATATCAAGACAAAAACTCAAATACGGGAAAAAATGTACAAAAATTACCAACCATATAACATTGTTTTATAAAAAATACTAAATATACAAATAATACAAATGGCAAATAAATAATAAAAAATAATTAAGTAAACAACTAAGTAAACAATAAATGACATTATCATTTAAGTGGCAAAATATACTGAAAATAACAGATTATAGACTAACACATATAGAATCTTAAGAATTGAAGATACCAATTGAATTTGAGCATTCTCCAATACCATCGATAATTTTATTATGAGTACATTATAACATAGTCAAAGTATTTTGTTTACTTTTGGTTATAAAGATTACACATTTTTTTGTTATAATAAGTAATATAGTGGTTGTTGACATGAATGTGTTGATTTTTTGTAAACTATCAACTTGTTACATTTTATTATATTTTCAACTTTGGTTAAAAATAAAATGGTAACATTTTAATTTAAATGTTTTAGAATATTATTTACGATTTAAATGTTCTATAATAAGTATAATAATTCATTTTCTTGCAATTAGTTTATTTCAATTAATAATTCATTAATAACAGTAAATATTTTTGATTGCTATTCTAAAAGATATTGTAGTACTTTCGGTAAACTATTACATTAAACTCAAGAAGGACAAAATCAAAATGCAATACTTTTCAAATGCTGGTTATGTTTTAATTTGTTTTCAATTTAACAATGATTTTCCAAATTCAATAGCTGCAACATTTAATACCAGAGGTCAGTCATTTTGCCGATTTTCTTGTAATGCAAGTTAAAAAGTTAAATTTTTTATTGATATTCCATTTAGTAAAATGGTACGAAAGTTTATGAGTGAAAAAGTCTATTTTTATAAGCTTATAAAAACAGAGATAAACATGCAGTTTTGTGTGTGGGAACGCAATGTCTTTAGGGTACGAGAAAAAAATATAACAAAACGCTGGAGCAGAATATAAAGTTTTCGAGTTCTACATTTATTTTTTACCGGTATGATACACGTTTATATAATACATAAGTTGTTTTCGTTTCCTGTATGTCTATAATCTTGAATTTATTTGTTACTTTCATTTTGTGCCTTGAAAAATACTTTCTTTTTATGTAGATAACGAATTTTCGAGGCGCGGTAAAAGGAGTTACGATTATGAAGGACGCAAGGGGAAGGAACAGATCCCAAACCAAGCGATAAAACCTCCACTGGGACGATCGGCGGTGTTTGCTACTGAAAATTCGACGGTGGTCGTAGCACAAATCGGCGGCACGGCTGCGTTGCCCTGTGTGGTCAGAAAAATCAAGGATGGTGTTGTAAGTCTATTAGTAATATACTAAGTAGACTATTAAATATAATAAATGTGTGTATTTATTTGAAATAAACTTAATTGTAATTTTAAACAGATAAATATTCAAACGAGGGGCAATCCCTAAACAGCAACTTACCTTTGTCAATTTAGATTCTTAACAGTTTTATATTTCCATTTCGTAACTTTCTCAAGTTAGATCGAGTTATTTCTCTCCGCGGGAAAATTTTCGCTCATTGTTATTACTTTTTTGTTTCTTTTCGTTTCGGCAGGTGTCGTGGGTGAGAAAACAAGCACCACCCAAAATTCTTACTGTAGGACAAACTACGTACTGCGGCGACGAGAGGATCTTTGTTGAACACATGAGGCATCTTCAAAACTGGGGATTGATGATTAAGCAAGTGCTTCCCTCGGATGCGGGACTTTACGAGTGCCAGGTTTCCGTTCATCCACCCACAAGTATTTTTATTGAGTTAAAAGTTACAGGTAAAATCTTGTTCTTTAATTTTTTCGCTTGCGTAGTCAAAATAATTTTCTCAAACAAATCAATAAAAAGTTTAAATTTATTTGCGTAGTTTATGTTATCTCAGCAAAAACTAGTTTAATTTGTTTAATATTAGTGCAATTTAATCTGTTAACATATTATATAACATAAATAATATTATATACAGATTTTACTTTAAATTTAAAATAATTAATTAATTTTAATACGATGATGTTATAAAAACAATCAACCATTAGAAGTAAATAAAATTATTTAAAATGAGTGATCTTCATTTCTCTATATAAACCACTAAGCGCCAGCACAACCAAATAAGAATTTTACATAAAAGATTGTGTTTGTAAATCGCAACTTTAATTTAATTTATGGATTATAACATGACTCTTTAATTAATTCATAGAAATCAATACAAATTCATAACTCTGGATAGAGTCAGTTATATACACTAAATAGTTATATTTGATGTTGCCGAAGAAAATTTTTGAAAACGAAATGTAAAACGTATACGACTTTAATAATTGATTAAATACATCTAATAGTCCGATTGAGCCGTTTTTATTTTGAATTCCAAATACTGTATAATTTATATCTTCCGAGATATTGAGATCTAGACATTATTTACTATATACTATTATTCTGCTGACTGAATTTGATTTCCTGCAGTGTAGTTTATGCAATGTTATATTGATTTAAATTAAATCGAAATTAAATAAAATCGAAAGTTAACATTTTGCCAAGAAAGAGTATAATTAGAATTAAAGATCACTTAGAATTTATTTAACAACATTTAACAAAAAATCTGTAGCTCGCAGTAAATATTTTGTCAATATTTTTGATATATCGAAAAACAAAATACTGTATTTTGGAGCCAAATCAAACGTATTTAGATATTCATTTTTGTACAAATTTTAAATTTTTAATATTTTTCCATACTAGTTTAATTGAAGTCACAAATTAATGTAAAACAATTTAGCTGCAGTCGACCTGTAAAACTTTTAACTGTAGGACGCAAGATATTGGTTTGCCGTGTTTTCAGTCTTTTCGTCGAAAATAAAGTTTCTTTCTTGACAAAAAATAAGAGTGAATTACAAAATAACTGTTACAAAATAAATCAAAGTTACAAATTTGTACACAAAACTTACAAAAAATTTGAGTCTGCATAGAAAAATTTAGTAAAAAGCAATTTTTATCGGATATCTAATAAAAAATAAAATAACTTAAAAATAATTATAACAAAAAATTCAGATCAAATTGAGTTTTGCGATAAAGAAAACAATAAATTCTATTATTTATGCTAAAAATTTAGAATAATACAGTTTATTTATAATAATTACTAAAAATTGCAACTTAGGCCAGAAAACTCGTTTGAGGTTATAATTTTATAACAGAAAATGCCCGATCACTCCGACATAACTTAAAATTTAAGCCTCAGTTAAATAAGTAAGTGCCACTTTACGGGTTGCACTGCCATTTTATAATATAACTTAAATTATAAGTCTAGATTAAAGATTAGTCGTCAATTTTGAAGGCTTAAAATTTAACACGCGATTCTAAACTCAATATACTGAAAATGTTCTAAAACATTACCTAAAATTTACGAAAATTGCAGTTTTTGATTAAAAAATACTGTTAAAAGTTGCGATAAAAAAAGACAGTTTAATTGGTCTTAAGTCCAACTTAAAAGAATTTACAAAATGATGTTATTTAAAAATAAAATTGAAAATATTAATTAAAAAAAATATATTATTATAAAATGTCGATTTGTGAATTTATGCATGAGATTTACAAAACACTAATATTTATTAAATAAATTGACTTTAATGTTTTACAAAATTTTAAATTTAACACCGCATAAAAAAGTTTTACTAAATTTTTACTTACTAAACCGGAATCGAACCGATTCTCTTGAACCGGAAAAATACATTTGAATGAATGTAATATAATTACAATTTTATTAATAATTATTGTGTAGCAGTTTATGCTAAAAGGTTTGTAAAATCAGAAGATTATACAATAAAGTTTCGCAAGGCAATATTGCAAACAATTGCAATCAGCTTGCTGTACTCTAATTTCTATATAAAGAAATAATATTGTAATTGTATTTGTTCTATTTTTGCACGATATTGACTAACCCAAAAATCATAATTAAAAGAAGTAATTAATTGTGATTCTTTTTACATCAGAATATGGTTTTCTTATTATAATTTAGATTTCATCAACATTTTTACAACGAGCGTTGCCTTTGACGCATTTTAAAATGAAAGCAAACAGAAAATCTGTTTATGCGCCTTCGCAAAGTTTAAGTGCTTGTTTGAAATCTTGTAAAAGATCATTTAATTCACTACGCTTACCGTCAAATACATCCGGAATTATAACTCTTATGTCCGACATGGAATGCATTGTTGTAGAAGTGAGTTTAAAGTTGTATAGTTGTAAAGTTTGAGGTTAATTTTTATTTTATCTTAAAGGTTAAATTTAAATTTGAGTTTGATTGAGTATCTGGCATTACAACTAAACAATAGTCAAGATAGTTCGGTTCACGGTTTAAAATTCTATTTGATATAAGGTAGTTGAATATATACTTCTATTCACGTTTTATAATCGTAATCGTAATATATCTTTTGATTATATGTATACAGGGTGTATCACAAGTTGAGCCCCATGGGGCAAATATATGTGTATGACCGTAAAATAAGTCGAAATGAAAGAATAAAATTTCGCTTTCGTTTTATTTTAAGCATTTTCTTTAAAACTTTAAATGTGCAATTTCTTAAAACAATTAAAATTAAACCCTGGTAACGTTGATTTGTCGATTATTAAGCAAGTCTACTTGATTAAAACGTTTATTTGAATATAATTTTCCTTCAACAGAAGATATGAAATTTGAAACTTGACGATAACTCGATAATGAATGCAAAATTGACTTTTATTTTTATTTTGACATATTTTACGGTGATAGAACTATGCTTGCCCGACGGGGCGCGACTTAAGATACTCATTGTACATATACAATTTTTATTCAAAGTAATTCTTTCTGCAGCCGACTAGAGAAAATTAAAAAATTCAGCGGAAAGAAACACCGTTTTCCGATTATATAATTTCGTTAAGTGTCCGCCTTTAGACACTGTTTAGGACTATTATTAAGTTGAATTAAAAAATGTAATAAGTTTCTGATATGTTTTAATAGTATAGTTGATTAAATTCTAATTTAACCATACCAAGGGAATTTTAAAAAATATATAATATTAATAAATACTAAAATACAAAATTATAACTAACATATAACTCATTACACTACTTGAGTTTTTTTTAATGCCATTTTCTGTTTTTATTTTATAATTATCTTCTAGTTTCTTTAAAAAGGTTTTGTACTTAATATATGAATAAATAAAGTTGTGTTATTAAAACTTAAGGTAATCTTTGATAATTTATTGATGTTTTAAAACCTACAACAAATTAGTTAACTTTGGCTGCATTGAGTTTGCAGTATACTATACTACTTCCGTTATATTCTTTTCTAGATATGCACATAAATAATACCTTTAACTAATAGATATACGTAAACTGAGTGTTTTAGCGGCAAGTTAGAATGTCAATATTGGCGGAGACCATCAGGTCGAGACAGCAACGCAATTTATAATTTTTATAAAAATGAAATTATCTATATTTTTTTCTAAAACAAATAAAAATATTAGATATCAAATAATTTTATTACACTATGATAAAACTGACATTGTCGCTATCAATTTGATCACCATACTAAAATAATAGTATGAATAATTACAAAATTTCTATTGCACGTCTTATTAAAAAAGTAATGAATTGTGGCTATAATAGTAAAAGTGATAATTTGTCTAAAGAGTAAAAATACTAGTTAGTTAAGATAACGTAATTTGATTTTTCATATAAAAAAAACTTTTTTAATTGGTAATTTTTTTAACATGCAAAAATGTTGCACTTTGACTTTCGATAATGCGTAAATGTTTTATTTACGTTTGTAGAAAAATATTTTTTTTATTGTTCTTATTATATTACTTTTACGTTATATCTTTGATGAAAATTATAATAATAACGTTTTGAACAATGTAAGTTTTTCATGTTGTAGCTATACGAGCGTACTTTTATATAAAAAGTTTTATTGTTATTTTACATATTCTATTATATCATTGTATTATTAACATGGATCATATATTACAGAGGCATCTGCTGAAATATTGGGAGCACCCGATATCCATCTGCGTGTTGGCTCATTGTTACGATTGGTTTGCACTTTACGACAAACAACTGAACCACCTTCATACGTTTTTTGGTATCACGAGCAAAAAATGATTAGTTACGATCCGGGTGTAGAAGTTCTAGCTGATCGATCTTCCAGCGTTCTCCTAATACAAGATGCTGACAAATATCATGACGGAAACTACACTTGCAAACCATCCAATGCAATTCCAGCTTTCATTAATGTGCACGTTTTGAATGCCACTGAAGGTAAGGTCCCACATTCTTAATGAATATGATGCGATATTAATACGATTATTTTCATACAGAAGAAAATCCAGCAGCCATGTTAGATGCAAACAGTAGTAATATCAATCCATCAATTCAAATAACTATGTTAGTTGGCCTATTGATAAATTTCTTACTACACACACGAAGAAGATAAACGCGTTCCGGAAATGTAAATATGTATATGTATTGTATATATAAGGTTTTATTAATATAAATATTCAGAGATTTAAATAATTTGTAACAAACTGGGAGATGGGCGGCAATCCTTGATTATCTTGTTTTGGCCGCATGTTTTTTGGCAAGATGCCTCGTCAGAGCAAATAGAATAAAAATGACAAAATGTGCTCTTGCACAAAAAAATCTTATTTAGCTTATCTTCTGGCAAAGATGAGAGAGAAAAAATTTAAATAAGTTTTCAAATAAAACTGAATTTTACTTAGAAATACATAAATTTACATTTTATACATATATATTTTATATAACAATGTTGTTAATTTTATTAAGCAATTTATTAAGCAATAAAATATAAAATAAATAATTAAAATCAAAAATAATTTCATCAAAATTTTAATAAACCAATGAAGAATAATTAAATTTTTTTAATAATAAAAAAATTAGCATTGGCACTATCTGTAGTCTAATAAAAAAAATTATAAACAAAACACACAAATTGTTCCAATTCAAACGTTACCATTTAATAAATGTTCCAATAATCGATTAATTATGCATGCCGCGAGCTCGGAATTCGATGCAAAACAGTGTAACGTGACACGAACGATACATTTGCGTTCCAGTTTGTTACAGGCTAATTAAATCGTACATAAAACGTTCGAAACTATGTAAATTTCAATATCAATAACGTGTACACGATGTGTAATAATAAAGTTGACAAATTACAAAGCGTTTTCCTTTTTACTCACAGCCTTGATTAAAGGGGAAAAATTATATTGTGGGCCGGATTTACCCTCAAGGGATTAACACAATTGGGAAGGGAGCTATTTTCCAATTTCCACATCGATAAGCAACATTTTTATTTCAATAGAAATAAATATTACATTTTTATGTGTTATTATCACTTTTAATTGATTTTTAAATAGAAATAAAATTGATCATTATAATAAATTAATAGCATAAAATATGAGTATGTATTAATATTATTTTTAAAATTGCTATTATATATTTTTTGCTGATGTGATTCTTCGTCCATTGAATAATGTAGCGGGAGATAATGAAGCCAATTTGAGAAGCCGGGAATTCCGGCTTGCACGCTAACGGTTTCTCCATAAGTCACTCAAAATTCAATTGAATCGATTTAAGACTTGTAAACTTTGTATGTGCGTTGAAATATACAGATATTGAATTTAAAAATTTTAAAATCAATGTAATAGACACAAGTTTGGAGATTTATCAAAAGTACTCAAAATTACACAATATAATTATGTACATTTTAAGATACTTTAATTTGTTTTTTAATAAAATAAATAAATAAATTGGCTAAAATTATATTGTAAATATAATATAATATATAGTTTTTTAAGATTTTATTGACGTAGTGTAATTCCAATTTTCTACATTACAAATACAGTAATGAATGTCAAATTATACTATATATCTTTTAATAGACTCACATAATATGTCCATTTCTAGATATAGATAAACATTACTTGAGTTTTGATTTTATAAAAAATGATTCATTTTTGTTTTTATATCTAAAAAGAAATATTTATTTACAATTTGAATAGATATTTTATTTTTGATAAAATACATTAGTTCGTTTTTTTTAATTAATTGAAATCTCACAGTCTGCAATTTATTCAGACGTACTTGATTAATGTTCCCGAGCACTCTTCTAAATAACATACCACTTTTTTTTTGTAGAATACGGTTTAACTCTAATAGAATTGAAAAAGTTTTTATTGCAATTATTTGGATATATCAACAATAATACAAATGCTATCATATTATATGTTAGTCACATAAATATCAGAAGTATAAATTTAAACGGCAAGTAATCGTAAATAAAAATAATATCGCCAATATTAATAATGAATACATAAATTTGTAGGACAAGTACATTTCCATTATCTTGTTTATATGGAATCGGCAGCTATAAACGATACTGCCTGCATTTATAGAAATTACTTTTAGAAAATGGCACAAATCCATTAATTATATTCGATTATTGAAATACCGATTTTCTTTTTAAGCGCTATAAAAAGAAAATTTATTGAAGAAGACGATTATGTAAGTACTAACATTAATAGACTTATTGAAATAAGAAAAAAATCGTTAATGAAGGCGACTACTGATCCAGACCGTTTAAAGCACGCATAAGTAAAGGGAGTGAATATATTCAATAAGAGAATATTAATCGACCATTAAAAATATTTTTCCCGCACAATTAACGTAAGTAAATCTTACGTCCATAATAACTTTCTACGTAAGTTGTGCATAAGGTTTGTTTATTAAATTTATCTTGACAACGGAACGTAAGTAATTTATTTACGATCCTAGTAAAATGATGAAATGTCATAATAAATTACAACAAGACAAAACAAGACAAACTTTTTGGAGCAAGTAAAACAAGTTATTTGCATGTGTTGAATATATGATTTGGTTCTCAGTTGCCAATTAGTAAATAACTAAGTACAATATATCAAAATAATAAAAATTTTGTAAATTCCGATAGTTGACAAAAATCAGTTTTAGCTTTAAATTAGTAAAATAAACTTATTGGTATTAGATAACTTTCGGTAGCAAAGAAAACGTAATAAGCAACTCGGAACGTCGTACAAACATAAACAACTTCCTCGGAAGAAATTATAGGCTTTGGTTCCACCTCGACCAATTATAATCTTCCTTAAAAGTAATAACATACCTACGTTCCTTGAAGCTTAAATAACTATCAGAAAATCTAAAATTATTTCGTGATAACAATTCAAATCTTGACAAAATCCGTTGACATTACAGTTGATGTAAAATACGTTAATATTCTTTATATATATATATGCCTATATATTGCCTATATCAAAATACTATAAAAATATATATTACAGTAATATTAGTTTGGACTGTTCCGGTGGCTCTCCAACAAATATACAATAAAATCTTTTTTATCAGAAATTGTTTGAAGTGTGTGTTAATCGATTAGTTAGTGATAACCAATGATAACATTGCTTAGAATTGGAGTATCAATTTTTCGTAGCAAGTGAGAGAATAAAGTGTAATGCGGTTTAATTTGTAATCGACAAAAAGCAATAATAGCAACAATAAAAGCGTAGCGCAAAAAATATTTTAAACCACTTCTGTGCTACCCGATTGCTTACAGCGTTATCTGCAAATAAGTTACCTATTGTTTGTTTGTATGTATGTTTGTTTAATTATTTGTTTGTTTATTTGTTTATTTGTTTGTTTGTTTGTTTGTTTGTTTGTTTGTTTGTTTGTTTGTTTGTTTGATTGTTCGATTGTTTGTTTATTTGTTAGTTAGTTAGTTTGTTTGTTTGCTTGTAACATGTTTTGGATGACGTTACAATTCAGAATAGTTCTTATAAACGTGGTGTGCGGGCTTTTCTCATTTTTTTTTCAAACTTCAGCTTTGGAAGAGGGAATGCAAATCATATGTGCGTAAACAAAATAAATTTCTAATATTTTGGTACGCAGTAAACGATAATTTAATATTCATTAGTAGCACAACATAGCACATTCATGAATTAGAACTTTATTAACCAACAAGTATTGGGTAAGTATTTGAAGTAAAGACAGAATTGACAGAAAAAGTTGAGTTAACATACTAAAATAGTTTTGCTACGGTTCATAATAAAAATAATAAATAATAAAAATTTTATTCAAACTTTTAATAATTTAATTAGCGGATAAAAAGTTTTTTAACAGATTATTTGTAGAAACAATCATTATTAAAAGGGAGAGAGCCGTCGTATGACGTGAAACATGGGGTTTTAAATACGCTGTATCTAGTGAACAGTTACTGCTACAAATAACTTTCTGGTGCATTTTTATAGAAAATCACATAAGCTACAAATTAGCTTTCTATGAATTCTATGTTTGAATAAAGGATTTTGTTCTTAAGAGCCTAGGTGGTAAGAAGCGCTACATGATCTACAGGGCCACTTGTTTTGGTACAGAAAGAGTTTTAAATACTCCTGAATACGTCAAACGTTTAAGAAGGCAATATTTTAAATTAAAAACACAATAAATCGCGGTTAACAGAAATGTAGATCTCGTGATTGTGACTTTGTCTTTTAAATAACTTCATTTTTGTTTGCTTAGAATTGTTTTAAAAAGAATAATCTATCCGGCTATCTAATTAGATTTTTCATTATTTACATAAAAAATGCCCTTATTTATGACTAAACAACTAGATAAAATAGGTTTTTTTAAATGTGAACTGCATGGAAAAAATAGCAATTTTCTTAATTTTTGTTATTAAATTCACAATCGTTTGAGCCCAGACAGTCAGAAACACCTGAATTTTATTGGCGGTACGTCGAGCCTTAAGATATTTCCAAAAAACTTATTTTGCGACTTTTGAAATTGCGTATCTCAACTAGCGGCGGTCAAATCGATGGGAAATTTTTACACATTATAGACAACCATCATCACATGGCGTATGCAAAAATTCAGCCTATTATAATTAAAAACCTTAAGGCAAGAAAGCTATTAGCCACATGTCACTCATTAAGAGTTGCAATTTTTAAATTGAAATAAATTGTGAAATATGTTTGTAACATATTATAATTTTTATATATGTTTGTTCTATGTATATCGGAGTATCCAATCAATGTGTAAATGTCAATTAAAATATACAGATTATGTTAACATTTAAGTTTCAATTTGCACTACTCAATAAATTTTAATTGTATCTAATACCTTGGGCAACAAACGTATTTGTTGGTTTTCAATTTCTTTTTTCAGTTCAGGCTAGAGTAATGTGCAATTTGTGCTGCATACAAAAGAAAATTACCTTAACAAAGTGCCTGACGTAACGCAATAGTAACTGGCTTGCCATCCTTTTGCCACTACCATGTGACCATAGCCACTAGCGCGCTATTAGAGGTTTTATATCAAAAACCTTGTTCAATTTATTAAAAAAATCACTTGTTTATGAAATGTACAATTTGTACAAAATTATTATTTAGTCATTAACAAAAACAATATTTATTAAATCTAATATTCTTTATATGAAATAATAAAATAATTGCCAAATATTTATTTTATTATTTATAAAATAACAATGAATATCCTTAAGTTGTAAAAGTCAACCATCCAAATTAGGACTCACTCTGGATTTGAACCCGGGACTTAACAGTCAATACAATAACCACCGAGCCACTTTTAAGGCTAACTATTAAAGCCGTTAGGAAAAATGAACCTCAGTTACCAAGAATATTTAAAATATATATTACTATACGTTACATATATCGGTAGCAAACTACTAATTCTCA
>JARJEC010125750.1:0-11004 GCA_030264575.1 Tachinus sp. AB-2021
AGACAAAACATGCAGTTCAAACCGGCCAGGATTTTCACTGATAATTCTAGCTGGGGGTTTAATATTTAAAAAGACTTCACTAATTTTATCGTACCAGACCTCCACCAGGCCTAAGGTGATAATCACAACATCAGCTTCTCTAAGTTTATTCAGATTATTAAAATAGTTTTTCGTTAATAAGCGCAGTTTTTCTTTTTCCTGTGGATGTTCAGCGCCGCCACCGCCAAAGGTCAGATTAAAATATCCCCATTGATCATCTCCATAAATCGTTTTGAATTTATCATCATGAGAAATAAACTGCGCCTTTAAATCGTTAATAATGGAGCGTGTTGTATATTTATTGGTAATATTTTCAGTTGGTGCCACGCCATCAATAAAAGCGGAGAGCACATTCATTTCCAAACCAGTTAATGCTTTCTCTATATTTCGTGCAAAGCATGACCCTATGGTAAAGAGCTTATCTTCATGAGAAATCATGAATTTTGGTTTATAAGCAATAGTAGGTAGAGGAAGGTATCGATGACCATCTTTTCGAGGATGGGGATAACGAGACTGGGGATTATTTTTAAGTTGGGTCATAGCCTGTTCTGCTGAGATAATTTCAATACTCATAAATATAAACCTCAAATTTATTACGTTAAGTTAAAGGATTAAGTGCACTGCATTAATTACGAATGGTATAAATCATATCGATTTAATTCGTAAGGTGATGGAACCGGGTAATATTTCTCAAGAAATTCCTGCATTTTTTCATTATAATCTGGAAAATGAACCGGTGTAGCGGCTACATGATCATTTAAACAAAAAGAATACGGTGCATTATCTTTATCTTTTCTTGACAAAAGCGTGCTGTAGTATTTTTCAGCATCTGGAAGACGAATATTAAAATAAAAACATTTTGTGACAGTAATTAAAGCTTTTCGTGTGATATAGGCAATATTATGATTTAAAAAACTGGCAAATAACAGATCATCTTCCGCTCTGAATTTGTTTTTTCTACATTGATGAAGTGCTTCAGGAAAACGTGCTTCATTAGCCATTCCAACACTTTTAAGCTGGGGATGAAAGGTATGTGCATACATAAAATCGCATACAACATTAAAGGAATCATAGATCAGTGTGCGGCAGTTTTTAGCTGCCCAGTGCGTTGGAGTATCATATTTGCATTTAGGGCCATTGGGCAATCGCGCTTTTGTTGAAAAAATATAGGCCATTCCTGTTTCGGAGAAAAAATAGCATGGATCAACCTTTCTGGAAAAAAAAACATCATCGTTTAAATATATATAGTGTTCAGAAAGGTTTGGAATTCTATGCAGACAACTTTCAATAACATGGGAATTAAAAGTTGGTAAATAAATCTCAGGAATAATTTCCTCATGACGCACAATGGATATATTAGGTGCATTTATGTTTAACCAGGAAGGAACCTGACCATTAGTAACAATATAGATATGGTTTACCCAAGGCGCATATTGCATGATAGAACGTAAAGAATAACGTAGTTCATCTCTTGACTGGAATCGTGCAGAATCAATTGATTCCGATTTAATCTGTCGACCATCTGCGGGCAGATAGCTGTTCTTTAAATCTATAAAATCAGGATCATCTCCATCTACCCATGTATAGACAATATCGATAGGAAAGGAAACTTGAAACAGATTATGTTCGATCTCTCTGACATTTTTTTTAGCATCTTTAGGGGGCACTTTTTTTGCTGTATTTTTTGCCTGAGTTACAATAGGCGGAAAGGTATCGCCCTCTGCAAATTTGAGTGGTGCCTTACGTAAAAAATAATCCCTCCAAAAAAGATTTGGTTTAAAAAAAAATTTTTGAATTTTGGACACTGACAAACACCCCTGATGATTGAATAATGTAATTAATATTGATGGCTATCAATTTTTTTCTTATTTAATAAAAGTATTAAAAAAAGCACATATATTGATCAAATTTAATTAAGTAATGAAAATTACTATACATTCATGTTAATATACATCAATTGTATATTTAAATGCAAATTTTGTTTATGTCATACTTAATATTATAGAACCTTGTGTTAATCATGGAATGGTATGTTTTTTTCTGGGGTATTTTATTATGAATCAAAAATTTAATGATATTATAGGAGATAAGAAGCACATATTGTTCTTGCAAGGCCCAATGGGACCGTTTTTCTGTCAATTTTCTTCTCTATTAAAAAAATCATATGGGGCAACGATTACAAAGATTAATTTTAATGGTGGTGATTTATTATTTTCCCCTATTAACTCAATTAATTATAGAGGATCTATAGATGAATGGCCTAAGAGATTAGAACAAATTATTATAGAAAAAAATATTGAGTTGATATTTCTTTATGGTGATTGTCGTCCCATTCATAAAATAGCTAGTGATATAGCTAATAAAGCCGGTATTGGTGTTGCTGTATTTGAAGAAGGGTACATTCGTCCAAACTATATCACGCTTGAAAAAAACGGAGTGAACGGCTATTCTCAAATGCCTAATAGTTCTACGCAGTATCGTAACATTACTAACACCAATACGACGCAGAAGAGTCATTATTTTCGGTATGCATCTTTCTGGATGACTGTCTGGGCGATTCTTTATTATGTTGCAACAATCTTGGTGAGTCCGGTTTTTAAGCACTATCAGCATCATCGGTCATTATCTTTAATGGATCCTTTTCTCTGGATCAGAGGAATATTCAGATGTTATTATTATAAGTATACAGAAAGGGCCATCCATGATCATTTAACCTCTGCACTGCATAAAAACTATTTTCTTGTTCCTCTGCAGGTACATAACGATTCTCAGGTGCTGTATCACTCACAAGGCAGAACGATTCATTCATTTATAGAAACCACCATTAAATCCTTCTCCCGTTATGCCTGTCCTCACCATTTTCTTGTTATTAAACATCACCCTGCCGATAGAGCCTATGCGGATTATAAAAAATTGATTACTGAGCTGGCAGAGAAATATCATGTGTGTGACCGGGTGTTTTACATTCATGATCAGCATCTCCCTTCTTTGCTGTCCTCTGCACAGGGGGTCATCACTATTAACAGCACTGTCGGTCTGTCTTCATTGTTTTATAATACGCCGGTCAAAGTTTTAGGCACAGCCATTTATGATATTCAAGGGTTAACTTATCAGGGATTGTTAAAAAGCTTTTGGCATACTGCTGGTAACTTTCAAATGGATAGAAAACTTTTTCATAATTTTATCGGTTACCTAATTAACCATAATCAGATTAATGATACGTTTTATAGTAGTCTGTTATTTTATAAGTTCTACGAATATTTAATTACGTTTCAAAAGAGATTCAGAATGCCGCGCTACTGGAAACAAAGCAAATTGAATTTGCTAGATAAATAACCTACAAAGGATTTTATTCATTTTGATCATTACTTTTTCAAAAAAAATTACACGTATTCCTTTTCTGAGTGATTTTTTGCAGCATCATTGTCAATTTTATCGTGCGTATTTTTACTCTTTTTTCAAGCACAGAAATATTAGCGCTGTTGTGGGTTGGGGTCTGCGTCCCAGCACTCATCGCGCAAGATTATTTGCCAACAATCTGTCTGTTCCTTACGTTGCTTTGGAGGATGGCTTTGTCCGTTCGTTTGGTTTAGGTAACAGTTTTCCGCCATTGTCTCTTATTGTTGATGCAAAGACGGTATATTATAATGCCTATGCTGAGTCTGAATTAGAGTCATTGCTGAACTCAGATGAAGATTTCCTCGCATTGCATAAAGATGCGATTGTTCGGGCAAAAATGTTAATGAACAGAGACTGTATCAGCAAGTACAATCATGCGCCCTGTATTACTTTGAAACCTACCTCATTAAAAAAAGTATTGGTTATTGATCAGACATCAGGAGACGTCAGCATTCAGTTTGGGCACGCATCGCGGAATACTTTTATTGAGATGCTGAATAAAGCTAGAGAAGAGAACGATCAGGCGCATATCTATATCAAAGTGCATCCGGAGACGGTATCTGGCAGAAAACAAGGCCATCTCACGCATCTGCAGGATGATAGTCGTACCACTATTATACGAGAGGACTGTAATCCCATTCATCTTCTCAAGCAGGTTGATCATGTTTATACGGTCACTTCAACGATGGGATTTGAAGCGCTTTTACTCGAAAAACCAGTGACTGTTTTGGGGCTGCCCTGGTATTCCGGCTGGGGTGTGACAGATGATCGCCAAACCCCCTTGAGAAGGACAAAGACCCGTTCTGTGGATGAATTATTTGCGTGTGCATATTTTAGTTATGCTCGATATTTAAATCCTGAAACCCATCAGGCAGGGAATATTTTTGATCTGATCCAATGGATACAATTCCAAAAAAAGCAAAATACGCTGTATTCCGGCAGAAAAATTTGTATAGGGTTTCGTCTCTGGAAAAAAATGAGCCTCAAACCTATGCTGGCAGCAAATAATACGCCTGTGATTTTTGTTAAGTCCGTAGCAGAGGCACGAAAACTTTCTATTTCTGCTGAAGATAATCTTGTTTTCTGGGGGGCAACACCACCTAAAGCACTGCTTGAACTTAAAAAAACAACCCAAGCGCGGTTATTGCAGATTGAGGATGGACTTATTCGCTCTGTTGGGCTTGGATCGGATTTTGTCAGGCCACTTTCTTTAGTTTTTGATGATCAGGGACTGTATTTTAATCCTGCTCAACCCTCCAGACTTGAACATATTCTTAATCATGAAACCTGTACACCGGAGGAATTACAGCGGGCGAAATATATTCAGGACTTTATCATTCGTCATGACATCACCAAATACAATATCGAGCCTTGTGAGGCTCCTGCCTGGCATAACGAAACACAGAAGACCTGTATATTAGTTTTTGGTCAGGTTGATAATGATGCCTCAATTCAGTATGGTGCCTTGAATATTAAAACGAATTTAGAGTTATTGAAAACTGTACGCGCGAATAATCCTGATGCATATATTGTTTATAAGTCCCATCCTGATGTTATTGCTAAAAATAGAAAGAGCAAGCTGACCCGATCTGATATTCTTAAATGGGCTGATTATATTGAGTCTGATGTATCAATTATCAGTTGTATTAAGGCTTGTGATGAAATACATACGATTACCTCTACGAGTGGTTTTGATGCACTTGTGCGTAATAAAAAGGTGTTTGCTTATGGAAAACCTTTTTATGCGGGATGGGGATTATTAGCCAATGATACGACCTATTCCAGCAGAACAAAAACGCTGAATATTCAAGAGCTTATTGCGGGTGTGCTCATTAAATACCCTATCTACTGGGATTGGTCATTAAATGGGTATACTTCCTGTGAAGCAGCTTTAGCTGAGATCGTCAGACAAAAAACATTTCGTGAACAAAATAATTTTCTTGAAATAAAATCAAGGTATTTAAAAAGAATTCTCTATAAAATAAACCTATTTATCCGATATTTATTAGAAAGCAGGGTTAGCTAATGTTCCAATCAATGACAAAATTTTCTTACGAAATCATCATTTCCATCATTACTCAAATGATCAGGCTGAAGTCTGTCCTGTATCGATCCCGTGTTTTGCTATGGATGGTTTTTACCAGTATTTTTTTCTTAACTTCCTGTGCTTCATTTATTCCTACTTCCGGTCCTTCGACAAGAAATGTTACGCAGGTCAATGAGTCAATGAAAGAGAACACGCTGATACTAGATCTCGATGATCAGGTCATTGATCATCTTTCAAAAGTGCAGCAGAAAAAATTGTTCTCAGAATTGTTTAAAACAGCAGCATCCAGTGAATTTATTGGTATTGGCGATATTTTAGAGATCGTCATTTGGGAAGCACCGCCCGCTGTACTTTTTTCTGGTCCTGTCAATCAAACAGGGTCCGGGTCTGCTCATGTGACTGTATTGCCTGAACAGATTGTGGATCAGCAAGGAGAAGTAATCGTACCTTTTATAGGATCATTGAGTGTGGTGAACACAACACCCAGACAGATCAGTGAGACAATCGTTAGTAAATTGAAATCACGAGCCAATCAGCCTCAGGTTTTAGTGAGAATTATCAATAATAATTCTAAACTGGTCACAGTTATTCGTGATGGTCATACCACACAATTACCGCTGACTTCAAAAAGAGAGCGTATTTTAGATGCATTGGCTGCGGTAAAAGGTACAACGCATCCTATGGGTAAAACATCTGTACAATTAACACGGGCCAATCAGCATAGTTCGCTCCCGCTTATGCATATCATCAATAATCCGTGGGAAAATATTCTGTTGCAAAGTGGTGATGTTCTCTCATTGCTTTATGAACCTTCGCATTTTGTTGTTTTGGGAGCCACCGGAAAGAATGAAGAGATTGGATTTGAAGCAGAGGGCATCACGCTGGCACAAGCACTGGGTCGGATTGGTGGGTTAAATGACCATCGCGCAGATGCGCAAGGGATCTTTATTTTCAGGCTGGAGAAAAATGAATCTGTGCGGGACTTATTGGACCCTGAAAATAAACTGGCGCATGCTAAACAAATACCAACAATTTACAAGGTTAACCTGAAAGATCATAGTGCGTTTTTTTATGCACAGAATTTTATGATTCAAGATAGAGATATTTTATATGTATCCAATGCGCCTGCTACAGAATTAAATAAATTTATCCGGACTGTGTTTTCCTGGACTTCTCCTGCTATTTATGCAGCAAATGCAGTCAACTCATTTAATTAATTCATAAAAAATGACAAAACCTACTGGATTCAAATAAATGTTTAAAAGAAATTATTTATTTATAGCGGTTGTGATTCTTCCATGTATCATGGGCATTCTTTACTTTGGTTTTATTGCCTCGGATGTTTATATCAGTGAATCAAATTTTGTTATCCGCAGCCATAATAAACGCAATGCTACCTCTAATCTTGAAGCTTTTGTAGAAAGTATAGGCGTCTCTCGGGACAGAGAAGATACCTATACAATCTATACATACATTGGTTCTCGTGATGTGTTGCCAAGTCTGAATGAGAATGTTGATCTTAGAAAGCATTATGGTAGTGAAACCGTTGACATATTTAATAGATTTGATCCTTTAGGTTTAAACAATACAACAGAAAAACTGTATCAATACATGCAAAAAAAGATTGTTATTGATCTTGAAAATTCTTCTGGAATTTTAAAGTTAAAAACGCGATCTTATGATAGAGAAACCGCTTATGTTTTAAATGAAACGTTATTAAGTATTGGAGAAAGCTTTGTTAATAGGTTAAATGAACGTGCCAGAGAGGACACGATTGGATTTTCAAAGCAACAGGTGAATGAGGCGGAAGAACGGATAAAAGATGCGTCAGAGAATCTGTATGTATTTCGAATTAAAAACGGAATATTTGATCTGAATAAACAGACCGATGCGCAGATGTTGCTAATATCTAAATTGCAGGATGCATTGATTGATGTACAGACTCAATATACACAAATTCTCATGTCTACACCTAATAACCCACAGATTTCGGTGATTAAAGCGAGAGAGGAGAGTTTGCAGGAGGAAATACAGAAACAAACTAATAAAATTTTTGGTGATAACAGTATTCTGCTTTCAGAAAATAATACGGCACTCACCGATAATGCCGCTGAATATGAACGCTTGACCCTGGAGTTAAAATTATCAGAGCAGCAGCTGATATCAGCGTTAACCTCTTTGGAGAAAGCTATTAGTGAGACGCAGCGCAAACAGCTCTATCTTGAGCGAATCTCAGAGCCGAATAAAGCTGACTCGGCCTTAGAGCCGCATAGAATAATGAATATATTTGCGACGCTGTTTGTCTCATTATTGTTTTATGCAATTTTGAAACTCTTTGTGATTAGTGTCAAAGAACATCAGCAGAGCTAAGTTCATATGCCAAACGACCGTTCATTTCTTCTTGCTCTTAAAGTACAGCTGCGCGTTATCAGTGCGTTGTTTTTAAGAGAAATCATTACCCGATATGGGCGTAATAATGTTGGGTTTTTATGGTTATTCCTGGAGCCGGCTCTGGCTACGGTAACGATACTGCTCCTGTGGAAAATAATCAGGGCAGATATGATGTATGGATTACCTGTGATTGATTTTATGATGACCGGTTACCCATTAGCCATGATGTGGCGTAATAGTGCTAATCGCTGTATTGGTGCTATTGCTGCCAATCAGGGATTAAGGTTTCATCGCAATGTTCGACTTCTGGATATCTTTATTTCTCGTGCCCTGTTAGAAATTGCCAGTACAACCAGTTCATTTGTCATTATTTATTTATTTTTATTTTCAATCAACATGATGAGCTTTCCAAGTAATGTTTTGCTGATGATCTGTGCCTGGTTGCTCATGGCGATTTTTTCCATAGGTCTGGGATTCACTATTGGAATACTATCAGAGCAATATGAGGTGTTTCGTCATATATGGCGCCCGGTTAGCTTTGTATTGTTTCCGCTCTCGGGGATTTTTTTTCTGGTTGATTTCTTACCTCAAAAAATACAAGACATCATCATCTATATTCCTATGATCAATGGCACAGAAATGTTCCGCCATGGTTATTTTGGCACATATATAAAGTCTCATGATGATCTGGGTTTATTAATATTTTCCAACATCATAATCCTGTTTTTAGGATTATCCTTAATTCAAAAATACAGTAAAGAATGATATCTCTATTCAATGTTACAAAAGAATACCCTATTAAGACGGGAATAAATACTGTGCTTAACAATATCAATCTTCAGGTTGAGCGTGGTCAGAAAGTTGCGATCCTTGGCAGAAATGGCGCAGGAAAATCCACGTTAATCAGGCTGATCAGTGGCGTGGAAAAACCAACCTCAGGATTCATTCATTATGATATGTCTATTTCATGGCCGCTTGCTTTCAGTGGCGGATTTCAAGGCAGCTTAACGGGTATGGATAATCTTAGGTTTATTTGTCGCATATATGGCGCAGATATTCGACAAGTAAAAGACTATGTGGAAGATTTTGCTGAACTTGGTCGGTATTTATATGAGCCCGTAAAAAAATATTCCTCTGGTATGCGTGCAAGATTGGCATTTGCCCTCTCGTTGGCAATAGATTTTGACTGTATTTTAGTAGATGAAATAACCGCTGTGGGGGATGCTAAATTTAATAAAAAATGCCAGATTGAACTTGCAGAAAAAAGAAAAGACAAGGCCATGATTCTTGTGTCTCATAATGAAAGAGTTGTCAGACAGTATTGTGATCAGGCATGTGTATTGAATAAGGGCGTTTTATTTAAATATAACAGCTTAGATGAAGCGGCTGCGTGTTATAAATCAATGACAAATTGATTAACGCGTATGTATTTACATAATGGTCGTAAATCTTACCAGATAAACCTGAAATGGTCGGATAGTGTTGGTTGTAATGCCGTACCAATAATCAATGTGACAATGTATAACATTTAACCATACAAAATGAGTCATTTTTAATTAGTTTTTATATTTACCTTGTAATATAATGTGCTTGCATTAAAACTAAATTAGTTATGGATGATTATAGATGATTCGATCAGTTTTTAATGTATTGCCTAGATTCATTATTAGTATTGGGTTCGCTGACAATAGCAATTTTCGCCAGCTTAATCATGAAGGAATGTACATCAACCCAAGGAGTACTCTGAATAATGAAAGACGCTATGCATACTCGCTTCAAGTTCGCGAGTACTATATTAAGGATAGGTATTAGCAGAATAATTTGTACGAACCGAACATTTTTGATCAGAGTGGGGGTATATCTCAGCAAACCGAACTTTGGGGCGGCGTTCTTCCTAAGGAAAAACTGACAGAATTTGAGTTTTATCTGAATCAGTTGATAGAGTGTTACCATATTATCCTTAATTTCAATGAGATACATAGTTATGTGACGTCTTGTTAAGAATATAAAGTGACCGTTAAATATAGGTGATGTTGTCAGGATAAAACGCGATAAAAGCATGGTTAAGCGATGATATCTGAACATTTGTCTTCAGAAATATATCTATTAGCCCATCATAGTAAATTATTTGCGTAATTATTTTTTTCGACTTCTGTAGAGTTCATGGATGGCTTTCCTGACCAAAAAACAAAATTTGGGTCGGGATATATAGGATGAGGTGATGTTTAGCCTTTATCAATATCAGGATGATTTTATGTCAAATATTTATATAGTTACACGTTTAAAAAGGGGAAAAAAATGAACGATGAAACAGAAAACAATATGATTGTTGGTAGTGAAGAAGACGATATCTTATTCGGTGGTGCAGGCCCGGATAAAATATATGGTCATGGCGGTAATGATGTGCTTTACGGTGAAGAAGGCGATGATTGGCTCGATGGCGGGAGCGGTGATGATACGCTCTATGGCGGGGCCGGTGATGACATGCTTTATGGCGGGGCTGATAATGACACATTGATTGGTGGATCCGGTGATGACAAACTTTATGGTCAAGCCGGTGATGACAGGTTGATTGGTGGTGCAGGCAATGATTTGCTGATAGGCGGCACGGGTTCAGATGTTTATTATTTTGAACGCGGCTGGGGTCACGATACGATTCATAACTATGCGACTCATGAAACCTGGGATTCTGATGTCATCCAGTTTGGCTCTGGAATTAAGCCTTCAGATATTATTGTTATCCGTGAAAACAATGATTTTATGACCTTAAAGCTGAAAGGAACCGGCGATACGGTTACCGTTCGTTATCAGTTCTATAAGGATGGCGAGAGTGACTATGCGATCAATGCCGTTGAATTTGCCGATGGTACGGTTTGGACAGCTCAGGATTTTGAAGGATTGCTGCATAATACTATTTATGGAAGTGAGCAGGATGATGTGATTGAGGGCACAGAGGGTCCGGATCAGATTTTTGGTTTGGAGGGAGATGACACTATCAATGGTGGGGCCGGCAATGATACGCTCTATGGCGGAGAAGGCAATGACCGCTTAAATGGGGAAGCCGGAAGTGATTTTCTAGATGGCGGTCTCGGTAATGATTATCTGGTGGGCGGCACGGGTTCCGATAT
>JARJEC010125766.1:0-10534 GCA_030264575.1 Tachinus sp. AB-2021
ACCTGAGGCAGTGGTTCTCGCTCACTTCCATTCAACTTTTTAGACAGGCCGTAGACAGAGTGAAGATTGCCATGTTGATCGCCAACATCCCGACGGGATAAGGCACGCAAAGAAGAAAAGAAGACTTGTCTGGACCTATTCCGTTGCCTGACTACCATAATTTTCGTCCACAAAAATCGCCCTCTGATCCTACTCTTTATCTTGGCGGAACGAAATATTCTTACAAACCTGCAGGCTCGATTAGTATATTCCTGGCACCATCAAATTATCGTACAAAAATATATACTCGGATTGTGAATTCTTCCAATAAGCCTAAATATAGAAGGTAGCAATTATTCGCAACATCCAGGATGGTGTTAATTAACACAGATAATATACATTTTAAGATTCTATAAATACCTTAGTTGTAATGTAGGCTGTTGTGTTGCATTTTTCATTCTCCTAATTTTTAATGTTATAATTATTTATAGCCATCCCGTTTTTATTTCATTTTATATGAATCCTATATATATATATATATATATATATATATATATAATACTGGAGATTAAATAATACCATGTCGTTGCAACCGGAATTGTCCGCCATGCGGTTAACAATTTCTCGGGACATCTTCGTTCGACCGCGATGAAATTGCAAAAACTTATTCACTTGAAGAATGTCTTATCCACCGGGTTGTAGAAATTTGCAAAATCAAATTAGGAACATATAATAATTGCATTGAAACTGGTAGATGGCGGACCCGGTGTAAGTGGAAAAATCGGCGTTTTTTGTTTTGGTGTATAAAATTCGCTGAAAAATTACTCGATGTTGTAATTTTTCAGCGAATTTTATACACAAAAACAAATAATTGAAAGTAGAAACATAGAAGCAATTTAGAAACAAATGAAGGACAAAAAAAACGACCTTTACATATTTAATAATAAAATAAATATTTTGATCACTTGCTTGAGTTATTAGTAGAGATCGTATTTTTAGCATTTATGCTTACGCTAATTGTAGCGTTTATAAAATTTCTTTAAATGTAAATTTTTGCTTTTTTCCATGATTTTCCAACCCAACAATATATATTTTAATCCAATCATGCTTAAGGGTGTTGTGTAGTAAATCTTGAAAGGAATTTGAATTTGAATTTGCGGTCGCGGGTGGGACTTAGAAAACATTTTGACTGATTGGTATTTTTAGGTATTAAGGTAAAATCCATAAAGAGCAAGTTCACTATATATTCACATTGGCGCTGCGTTACAGAACTCTATTTGTTTTTGCCAATATTTGTTATTTCTTGCTTATTTGTTAAAATAGAGAAAAACTTATTTTACGATATTATTATGCACCTTGGCATGAAAAGATATATTTTTAAAAATTTTAATACATAATTAATTAATTAATAATTTTTATTTTAAATCATTCGTGGCGCGAATTTTTTTTTCTAAAATGCATTATAAAAGTATTTTTTTCTTTATTTTAGCTTAACATGCATGTGCAACACCCTTAAGTGAGAACCTACAATAGAACGGTGGTCTAGAAATTATGAAGAATAAACATAATTTACAATGTTGTGAGCAAGACAATAACTTGTCCTGAGAAGCAGGAAGTTTTAAAGGTGACATATGTGCTGTTTTAGAATCTATAGGTCAAAAACAGAAATTATATGATATTATTAAATGATTTTCAAATATTACATAAAATTTCAACTAATTTGAAGAATGACATTGTTACAAATTTTAACATAGGTAAGGCTATTATAGCAAAATAAAATTTTTTCAAAAATAACAAGTGTCAACGTTGAAATAAGTTTTTCAGCTAACAAAAATATATTAATCAACAGAAGAAAAAATTTTGCAATAGACTATTTAGAACATTAAATTTAATAATTTACCCTTTTTGACAAAAGTATTTTAATGGCCTGCTATAAAATGCATAATGGAAATTGGAATTTATTCTACTTTTGAATTTGGAATTATAGACAAAATATATTTCTTTAATAGTTAGGATGTCGTGTAATAATAGTATAATTTTGTATTTATGTTCGTAAAATAATATTTTTGATTACAAATATTATAAATATCATAGCATATATATTTATATATATATATATATATATATATATATATATATAATATTTAATAATGCCAGTATATATTACGTTATGCTTTTCCCAGAGTGTTTGTGCTTTTTTAAAGTATATGCTTATTTTTAGCTTTTTTCGCTTTAATTTTGTGCTTTTTTAGGTTCTTGTGCTATTAATCCGGTCTCTAGTTATTAGCAGATGTTTCATTTGCATTGCGCAATGTGATGTGGCATCAACACTACGATACGCCACTGCATAGTACAAAGGTTGTTGTAGAATGGCTAGATAATCATTTTAACTGATGGGTAAGCGTGGTATAGTTCAGTGGCCAGATTGAAATTATTGACTGAGTTTTTACTTCTGCGTCCACCTAAAACAACTAATTTATGCAAACGAAATTTACAATAATGAGCAATTACGAGACTGAATTACAAACCCTGCACTTCAAATTGAAAATTAGCACGATTTTGTTGCATTTTATAATTCATTGATTTTTCGAACATGAGGTTTAAATTAAAGTAATGGTGATTGAATAAAGTTTTCATATAACCTACTATTAATATTTTGTTAAACTTGAAATTATATCTTTCAAAAGTTTGAACTTCGATCCCCAAAACTAAGTCCGATCGAAAAAAAATTGCATTTTATGTTTAGAATCCAATCTCAATTACAAATTTTCACTGTTTGCCTCCTGTTATAAATCGTTCAGTGTAAGCATATTTGTTATTTAATAGAATTATCATTGGTTTGGTTTATAAAAATGCATAATTTTACATTAATTATTTTAATTGGCTTCATTCATTTAAAATAATCTGCTTCTGATAATTACATGGAATCTAGTTATTGGCTAAATAATCTACTTTATATGTACTCAAACTAATAATGCAAGTTACAAACAAATGAGATAATTCTATAAATATAATAATCATATTAGGAAAATTCAGTTGTGTAGCAAAGTCAGTCTAGAATTCATGATGAGTTTATATTTATATAATATATTATTTTTAATTATATTTGTTTCGACAATTCGTTATATACACGGTCAGTATAATATTGTATTTATGATTTCTATAGAATTTATTTGTTCATCCATATTATTATTACAAAATAAAGTATACATGCTTTTGTAATTATTAGTAATAATGTATATTAATTATATAAATACAATAAAGTTACACAAATGTTAAGTTTTCAAATAATAATGAAAGTATTTCTGTTGCACAACAAGGCTTTCCTTTAATGAATCGAAAAATTAACTGGTTGAATTATTTTGAACAGAACTTATAGTCTCCGGTATTAAAAATATATACTCTTATCTGTTATTTGAAAATGACAAGGGCTATCTGGTAGATAATAGATCTGTTTTGAAATGGCAAATGGGTTGCCTATTTATATTCCGCGCCAATACTGTTAACTTCTTATTTATTAAAACATTATATACATTACAAAATATATATGGTTATACATTTTTTGATTGTTTGCTGATAAGTTCTTCCTAAGCCCCAAACCGAAAAAATGGTGCAAAATCTCCTTTTGCGTCATGAGATAAGGGTGGTTTTTATATCTCGGCTGCAAATTGGTTGGATTTTTATTTTCTTTTTTTTTAAATGCACAGAACAATATTATGAATGTTCTTTTGTCAAAAAAGGTTCTTTTATAATTTTGAAAGTAAAAGTGCTACAAGTTAATAAATTGCTTTTTTTAGAAGGTGATGAAAAACTCACCATCCTAAAAAAGCAATTTTCTATGTGTTTTTCTATAATTGTGAATTATGAAAACAATTTCAAACAAAAGTTTAATATGAAAAGAAATTTTGTGCCGCAAAATCTACTTTTTACTTTTTTTATTTCCTCAGTAAGAGTGTAGAAAAAATGCCGTATGCAGTTTGTGCTCAATAGAAATTTAGCGCACTAGATACATACATATATAATATACTATCCGGTTGATGAACTGAGTTGGTTTTGTGTTAATTTTTGTTGTTTTTCATATGTGATAACTTAACAAGTTTTGCTCAAAAAGGAAACTGAAATGTTGATTCGACAAAGGTTAAGCAAATAACCATATGGATTCAAAAGTATTCGTTATAATTGTAAGATACTATCAAAGCAGAGCACGATTAATTCAAACTTGATTTGTTTCTAGAAATCTAGAAATATTTATTTAAATTTATTATTTATCATATTGACGTATAAATTAGTACGTGCTTTAATATAATAACATAAATAACTTAAAAGAATACTAGCAAAAATCAAAAATATATACTGATATTTGGTTAAAATTTTAATAATAAGTGAGTTCTTTGGCAGGCAAATGCAACAAAGGATGTGACGAACCAACACTCATATACGATGTACTAAAATGCAAACCAATATATTTTAAAGAAGACGATTGTTGCCCGGAACAATTTGATTGTTCACATTTACAAAAAAGATCTAAAAACAAGTGTTTTTTTAATGGTAAAGAATATAATGTTAATGATGAAATACTTCAAGAAGACTCATATCCCTATTGTCACATACATTGCAGATGTATGACTGGGTAATAGATTAGTATAATAATTAATTTTAATATTAAAATAATTAAATAACTGTATATATTTTCAGTGGAAACTTTATGTGCGTAGCGTTGGATTGTCCAGAATGGATAGGATATAAACCGCCAAAGTTTGATTGTTTTTTTAAGTTTGAACTCAATAAGTGTTGTTCAGTTGGATATACCTGCCGTAAATAATAATTCAAGTTACTGATAAAAATAAACAAAGCCTATTTAATTTATTTAATTTTTACAGCACCATTTGATGACTTGCATAAATGTGTAGTTGACGGTAAAACATATATGCAAGGACAACGGTTTACTTCTATTTATAAAAAATGTACTACTTGTGTATGCAAAAAGGGTTTTAAGGACGAATTTGATAGTCCATTTTGCAGAAAAGATCTGTGCACAAGTGAAATTCGGCATACAAAAAATATTTTAAGCAATTGCGCCCCAACATACCTAAAGAATAGTTGTTGTCCATTTCAGTGGATTTGTCGTAAGTATATTAATCAAATAGCAATAATTTATAAAACAAAATTCATTCATTTCAGAGGAGGATTCTAATATTGTATACGGACCGGAGTTAACTAAATCTACAGGTAAAGTACATACAAGGTGTTTTTTAGTATCAACTCCAGATCTCAGAAAATTGAAATAAAATAAAAGAATCCCGAAACAAGACAATTTTTGTTGTGTCTCTGTTTTTTGAAATTTTGTTGATTTGTATATCAGTTGCCGCTGTCTTAAAACAAGCACTTTGCAAATATTTTAAATAGGATGACCTCACCTTGCTACCTCATATATAGTCTGATACAGGTCAACAGTATATATAGACAGTAAATCCATGTTGCATATAATAGGCACAAGTTTGTGATGTTCCATGATCCATGTAATCTGATTCTAGTCTACCACATCTACCGTAGTTTTTAATCTTTGCCACATAATAAATATATGCACTTCTCGGCAAGTTTCCAAAACAAAGCGTGATTAACACGATATTTTGGAGAAGTCAATAATTTTTCATTTTAGATTTGATTTCAGATCTAAAATGCAGCTTTGGATCTAAACTGTTAAATATTGGTGAACATTTTGAAAAAATAATTGACGATCATATTTCAAGAAGTGAAACAAAATGTGAATGCCGTATCCCACCATTTATTACATGTCATATGACTCAGGAGATATATTAATAATATTACTTAACTTATTACTTCAAGAAAATAAAATAAACACAACATTGTTTCTTTTTATTTAATACAATTATATTTAATTATATTTTTAAATCAAGCATCTACATGTTATTTCTAGGAATCAACTCAATAGTTTAGCAAAACTGCAACTAGCAACCATTTCTATTACTTTTTAAACATTAAAACTTATTAGTTATTTTCTAATCTGTAATAATGCTTTAAAATCTTTCATTTTATAACTAAATGTATTATTTATGCTAAAATTAATATATTTATTAATGAAGTGAAAACTTTTACATTGAAGTATAAGGCCGAATAAGCGGAGAGCCTAAATATGTAACAATTTGAGGGGAGTGGGTAGAGATACAAAGAGTGAGCAAATCGGAATGACTGATTTGGACTGGAGATGCGTGTATCCCCAGTTGGCATTGTCTTGTGTATCCGTAGGGTGTAGTGTAGTATGTGAATGGGTAGCTGTGCATAAATAAGACGAATAGAAAATATGTTAAAGTTATTAAAGCTGGAAAAAACATTTTTTCTTGTTATTAAAAATTAGCCAAAATTTTATTTACTTTGTCTTTTATAAAACAACTTTTTTAAATCACAAGCACAAGAAGTTAGTTTTGACAAATCTGCAACATTTTCAAGCAATATTAATAACAAAAACCCAAGAACTTTAAATATGTTAGATAAACTTTATGCAGCCGCAAGGAAACTAATTAATATTTGATCTACCACAAAATAGTATCAGTATAAACAACTTAATAAAATTAATTGAAAAAACTGAAAAATGTTTTTATATGATTCATTTCTTTCCAAAAAAATCAACAAGTCTGAATACGAAAGGACTTTTTTCGTAGCAGAAAATTTTCTTTAAAAATTTAGAAATTGATTTTCAAACAAGATCTTAAATAAACTTGCACATTTAAAACTTTTTTTAGCTTTTTTTAAATTTATTTGTGTTTACTTTACTTTTTTAAAATTTAGTTCTGAATATTCTTGGGAATCTCTTAAACAATTTATTCTCGAATCAAGGAAATAAAAAAATATCAAAACGGAATTACTCTAGTCACAATATTTAAAATTTTTTGCAAGGTCATTTTTATGTCGGTATCACTTCCGCTTATCCCGGAAACCACCCCATCTAGCAAATTTTAAAGGAAACCAAACTGCTTTTTATTTTACTCTACATTATTAGTAAATCGGTTAAAAGTTAAAATATAAATACAATTTTAGATTTATTTTAAGTGATTATATGACAATGCTTTGTATTAGGCAACATATTTAAAAGCAGCTCAATCACATTATCTTAAAACCATCCAGTTTTCGAACTGCCCAATGAAAAAATGCTAAGACAATAAATGAAAAAGAGAGAGGTATTGCGCCTGCTTGTAGCCATTGTAGAATTCTGCATCAAAATATATTTAATGTATTAATTCCTATTATTACTAAAATTTAATTACCTATAATCATATGGTTCGTCGGATACATAAAATGGCTGAGGTGTATCTATTAATCCAGATTGAATAATTGTTACAGGTTCTAACGGTCTGTCATCAGAATCAGTTCTTAGATGTTCTATAATATGAACTATATCCTGACCCAACACCACCTAAAGGTTAAAATGTTTGTTGTTTAATTTATAAAACCTCATTATATTAATCATATTAAGAATGGTTATGTATTTTAAAATCCGTTAATAAATGCCAGTCTAATGAAACAAAACAAATTTTAAGAATTCTAAAACAATTCTTATTTAAAATAAATACTATCCCAAATAAATTAAGATATTTCATTATAAAACAGGAATTTAATGTTCGCCATTATTGAGATCATAAACAAAAAACTTTTGGCCATAAGATATAAATCTTCATGTATTGCACTTTATATCGACTAATATTATAAAAACTACACTGTTAGTTTTTTGTTAACTTTAAATCTAAATATCTATCTAAATATTTGTATACCTTTCCAAATACTGTATGTTTTCCATCTAGCCACGAAGTTGTGGCTGTGGTTATAAAAAACTGACATCCATTTGTATTTGGACCTAAAATAAACACGTACTATTTAAATAAAATTAAAATCTAATCCCAACTGTTATAATAAATTGGTATATATTTTCCATTAAATATATAACTATTATTGACATGTTTGGCAAATTTAACTCTACACTGTAGTAACGCAAAAATTGAAAGACCAAAAAAACAATATATTTTTAATTAATATTTTTAAAATCTTATGCACATTTATTTTACAGAACTGAAACTAATAAATACTTGATCAATATTACAAAAGCAGCAATAAAAGTTACCATTATTTGCCATGCTTACAAATCCAGCTGAATTGTGTTTAACTTTAAAATTTTCATCTTCAAATAATCCTCCATAACTGCTTACCGAATGTGTACCATCTTTGTTAAATACATCTCCACCTGCAATTATTACAATTATTATTGGTTTTTTAATATAATTATGCGGTAAAAATATAAATAAATATAAACATATAAATTAAATCGCAGGCCATACTAGACTAAAACGCCACCCACAATTTGAGAACCGCTACCCTAGGTTATTACATCTTTTAAGGTGGCCTGGTTTTCATTGCTTCTTAACTTGCGCGACATTCGTGACGTCATTGGAAGCTTGTTTGTTTATTTTCTATACATCTCTATATAATTTGCAGTCTTTTACTAATGGTAGTAATTTAAATTAAAGCTGATTAACCGCCCTTTCATCTAATTATTTAGAACATGAGATGGTGGCAATAAAAGACAGAGTTGATATTCAAATATTATTATGTATATTAAAAAGTATAGATAGATTAAGAGATATAATCAAGTTATTTACGCAATTGCTCTTTGCAGATGCTATACAGATAGCAGAGAAAGATTGTTTTTTTAACTAAATTGATTGCAACTCGACACCGATAATCCAAATAATTTTAAAAAATTCACTATGTGAATTTTTTTTTTAACTTAATGCCATAATTTGTTTCAGACAAAATTTTAAAATTAAATACAAATTTTAAGTTCTCATGACAAAATAAAAATATAAAAAAGTATAATTTTAACTACAACAAAAATATTATAAAATTAAAAATGAATATAATAAAAAAACTTATCACTTAAAAAACGTATCAACATAATATCCAAATTATTATTTATATGTATATAAATGGCAAACATATAAATTTAAATTAATCACAATACTTGCACAATTGACTTGCTCAAAATGTTTAGCAAGTCGAGAATAAATTTTAATTTTAGTTTACCTCTCTATTGTGTACAATAAGTAGTCTTCTGTAGCACAAAAAAAGAATAGCAGCAATTTAAATCGTATGCAATTTTTAAGTATTTTTAGATAAATAGTTTTATGTAGTTACTTTAATGTATTGTTTTACGATATAGATAAATTGTTATTTTTTATTTCATTTTAAAATACACAGCCAAATCAAAAACAAATAATACCTTGTATCATAAATCGTTGAATGACTCTATGAAATGTAGAACCTTCATAGCTTCTTCCATCCATTCCTTCTGACGCTATTACTTTAAAATTGTGCACTGTTTTAGGTGTAATTTCTCCAAATAATCCTATAACGATTTTGCCAATATATTTACCACCATGTTCGATATCCAAATAGACTTGATCGGTAACTTTAAAGTCTTCTCCCTATGCATACAATAATGTATTTCCTTTTATATTGATTTACAATTACTAATGGTATGCATATATTCAATATATTTACTTACTGATGCAAATCTAGTTACCACCAAAAATCCAATAATAAATTTTATTTTAATATTGCACATTTTTATTTACGCTTCACTTTTACACTTCAGGTTTATAAATAATTAGTTAAAAGATACGCCACTAATTAAATTATAGAATTCATTTATATTTGTAGAAGGCGCTTGCGCTATATTTACTACACTGACCGACAAAAATCAAATTATTACCATATCTGAATAGTTGTTATTTAAATTGGCTTTCCTTTATTACTAATGCTTTAAAATTCTGCACTCCTACATAGAATTAATTTTAATTTTATCAACATAATTTCTGTTTTATGTTCTTCTGTTTCTGTTTATACTAAAAGACAATGGGACAATATCATTAACTGTTACAAACGTTTCTCAAAATGTTGCTTTGATTGAGGATGGCGGTAGCCAACGATGTATCTCGTAGACTGAATAACTCCATACCATTCAGGATGCAAATTTGAGTGGTAAGCAGAGTCAAGAAAAACTAGAGGTTGCAATGCGTACTAAAGTTTTTCCCCCAACAATATATTTTCCAAAATTAGTTCTTTACGTTAAAAGAATTTTAAATTCAATAAGATAAGTTAAATGTTGGAATGTATTGGTAGCGGATATTATAAAAGTAAAGGTGGATCCGGTCGGTTTGTTCGACACACTTTGCCTGTTCCGTTTTTATATAATTTTAATTTATATTTTCGTATATTGACACTGATTTTGACATTAATCACGTACGTTTGGTTTTTATTTTTTCTTAAAACAAGAAAAGTAATAAATTTGTATCTTTTTTGTATTTTGGAATTTTTTAATGAAACAAAAATAATCTACAAATTAGTTTATATAAAATTTAGATATAAATTTGATAGTTTTTTTGGAAATAGGCAATATTCTTCTTTTTAGGTATTAAAATATCGATTTAAAATTAATTTTAATTGAGCAACTGTCTATCTTCATTTCTTATTTTGTTCAAATCGA
>JARJEC010125783.1:0-40629 GCA_030264575.1 Tachinus sp. AB-2021
AGTATAAAATACCCATACTTTGCAAACATAGGACAGAGAAAATACAATATTTGTGGTTGCGAGTTGAGAGTTAGTTTACTGTACCATTCCGGGAGATAAGACATGTTTAACAACGAATATTCATACTCATCCGCAAATGTCTAATTATGAATATCTAGGAGATTCTTGCTTATTGCATTAGAATTTCTCTAACCAATTTACTGTTTGAAATGCGATATGACATTGTGAAGTTCTAGTTTATCATTTAATTTATACATTTAAACTGCATATTAAGCAAATAATTAGTACATTTGAATTACATCATAATATTAAATGTTAATTTATAGATATATCTTTTATTACAATTATGGAGATATTTGTATTAGTTAATTAATTAATAATTATTTTATTTAAATAAAAATTAATGAATTTCCAAAAAAATCACATGCAATATAATTTTCAACTAAAAAATCCACATAAATAAATGTCACATAAAAATTAGAGAATTTCAAAAATACCATTCAATTTTAACGAACTTTGCTAAAGTTTCATACGATTAAAAAATGAAAATGCGATTTGATTTTAAAATAATTTACATAATTGTACAAATTTCTCAAAAACATGAACTAATTACCAAAATTAATTTGATTCATGAAGAACTAATGAGAACTTATTTTTAGTCGAGTTTTTCATAAATGTTCTTAGAACTTTGTAAAATTTTACAGATTTTTTATGCCACCAACGATTCCACGAACATCACAAAAAAATTAAAAACATATTTATAATTTTACATATATATAAGATTTTATTTTTTATTTCGGAGTTACGGAAAATTTGATTGAATTTATCTAAGATGTTTTTTTATATTATATAATAACCTACAATAGCTTTAGAAAATTTCATAATCTTTTAATGAACTTAGTAAAAGTTTATAGAATTTACTTTTTTTAAATAAAAATAGCACAAAAAGTTACATAGTTTAAGGGTTTTGTGTACTTTCCCGGTACCAACGGAGAGTTCTTCAAGAGCAAGCTTACTATATGTATATCCACATTGGCGCTACTATACGGAACTCAATTTGTAGTTGCCAATATTTGTTATTGTTTGCTTATTTGTTAAAATAGACACACATGTATTTTATAATATTATCAACGTAACGTTTTTCACTCGTATGTAATATGTTATTTATAATTCTTGTTATGTTATATACTATAAATTATTAGTTTACAAAAAAATAAGATTAGGTGAAATAAAATAATACACATGTTTAATAATAAAACAACTATTGTAATTCTATAACCAAATAGTACGACATTACTGTTTTATATTTAAAATTTTAATAATAATGCAATAAATAAGACTTAATTTCACAATGTGTTATTTCCGGCTCAAACAAACCGATGTATTTATAATGGTTACGTGCCTTCATATAAAAACTTTTGAATATACCACACTGATTTAGTCAAATATAGATCAGCACTCTCATTTTATACTCGACTGCATAGAAACAAACCACAATTATACCTACTTACCACAAACTCTTGCAAAAGTAGAAAGATTTGTTTGTATTCTTTAAGAAAACAAAATGTCATTTTTTATTTGCAGTATTTTATTTTTAATATTGTTTAAATACATATTAAATATAAACAAATTTAATGAATTATTTTGTTATAATAAGCATACTTTCTGAATCAATTAAATGTCGGCATTATCATATTTTTTATCAGTCTTACTTATGCACAGCTACCCTGCTACTCACTACACTACGCCCTATGGCCAATGCATTAAGGAATACATGCATCCCCAGTCCCATAACTGCCTGTATCCCTACTCCGCTCCATAATTTCCTCTCTGTTTTTTGGACCTACAGACAACTTTTATAAATTAATTAGTTAATTAATTATGTAATTATGTAACCGTTTGTTGCTGAAATTACATATTTTATATAATCAGTTTAGTTTTATTATTGTAATTTATTAACAAACTTTAAAAATCTATTATGGTGCAAAGTTCGCTTCTAAATAAGATGACCAAGACATCATATATTTGTTTGTATTTAATTTTTTTTTTGATGATTTATAACCATAGGTAACCCTATCTGTAAACATACTATATTATTAAAAAAACAAACAAAACTTTTATTGCACTTTAAATTTCATAATAAATAAAATTTGACTTTATATTAGTTTCATGAAATTGATCGATACAGGATATCAAAAAATATGACCAAACATTATCAATGAGTGTTTGACTATGATAATGTGCTATTAATATAAATGCATCTTGGACTTGTGTAAACATATTAAAATTGTTATTTCATTATTTAAAAATAAAATATTTAATGAATATAAACATTCAACTTATAAATTTATTTGTCAAAGCATCACGAACGTCTATGAAAAAATACAATAATTTAGTCATTTTAGTGTGCAACTCTGAATGTCACACACCTGATAAATCAAAAACATAAAATTCTTAAATTGTTTGGTTGTTTTTTGTTGCTATCCCTGTATACTAAGATTTTATTATCAAAATTAAATAGTATAAGTATGCAATTGTGCCTACTTACGGTGGTAGTGTGCGGTACTATACCACACATAATTTTACAAATGAATTACTTACGGTGCTAGGTAAGTAATTTATTTGTAAAATTATGTTTACGTATGACGTTGATTAACTTACGCGCGTGTGTAAAGCTAGTATCATTTATCAAAAAATTTTTAGAAATTTTTTTGGCAAACATAAATAAATATGCACTTTAATTTACATTATTAATTAATACATTTTTTTAATTAGTGAAAATTTAAGTAAAAAAAAGAAAATTGTTAAACTAAGATTCAAGTTTTTATCCATCATTCAATAATTCATTTACAGTTTACATTTACAGAATACCCAAGTACATTTCTATTTTTTGAACCATTGCAAATTTAGTTCAACAATTGTCTGCTACGGGTGCCTGTAATTATTTTATTCTAAATCTGAATCTTCGAAAATGTACCAGCCATGACATTTTAAAAATGTGTTTTGCCGAGATCAGCAATAGATCTCAAGAGGTTCAAAAATTAATGTCAAACAATTAAATAAAAGAAAGTTTATTTTATGAAAATAAAGTAAATAAATAAAAAATGTAAATTGTTATCGTAAAAAGCTGAAAACTGTTGTAAAATATCACAAAATGCTCAAGAAATGTCGAAAAACGCTGTAAAATGTTTTACCATTTATAAAATATTTCAAAATAAATAGAATTGCAGATCAAATATCTAAAAATGTATGTAACATACTAAAGATTTTTAAAAATTAGTACATTATCGATCATTGTTGCAAAATGTTTAGAAATGTCAAAAATATAATATAATAGAAGTTTTAAATATTTGCATAATTGCAATTTGTAATAACTTCATATCAAATATGCAAAAGTATTGAATTTCAATATAAATTTTGAAGAAAATTACGATAATTCAGAAGTCTTAGAAACGGTTGAAATTATTCAGAAACGTTGTCGAAAAACGAAAAAATGTTGTAAATTATTGTAAATGTTGATAAAGCTTGTTTTTATGGATGTATGATGAATATTTTTACCTAGGGGTGCATACCTTGAAATCGCAATAAGAGCAATTTTAATTGCTGATTTCGATTCTATGGAAAAAACATAACTTTTGTATTCAGTATATAATTCGATGTGTAGTTTTTGGAATATTTTGTTGTCTCAAGATAAAAAAAACTCACGCTGTATACTGAATATCACTCTAACCAATATTCGTAAAATGTATATGAAATTAAAATATAACATTAAGTTTGTTTATTAATTTCGAGGAGCAATAAAAACCACATTATTTTGCAGCTGCGTTCATCATTTTAATATTTTAAATTGATTTCTGTACATAAATTAATATTTTTTTATATTCACACAACTTATATCGATGGTTTTAATGTTTAATAAATTGTGATTTTGTTGCAACGAAACTGGTTTTGATTTCTCATAAAAAATTTAATGAAGCGAAAAGAAAAGCTGCTATATGGTATAAAAGTATAATATACAATATTATTAACCAATTAAACTTAGACATTATATTTGTTGAAATATTTTGAAAGTAAACATCGATTTAGTGTTTCACTTTTATATTATGACCTTGCAATCGGCGCCTGCATAGATTTATTTCGTGGTCAACCTATAGGTGAAACATGTGCATTTTAGAGGTCATTGTACTCGGTCGCTACATTAAAAAGACTGTAGACTAAACAATTAAGTAATGCTGCATGTAAATATGGTGTATAATTTATCTCGACCGCTAAGTAAATGTGTATAATAAATTAAGATTAATTAGAATGTTTAAACTCAACACAATTTTTAGGTAGACGCTTTTGATAGGAATAATAATAACAACGATAACATTTTATATTTTAATTTTAGAATTTAATTCAATCTAAATTAATTATATGGACATGATTTTTAAGTTATATTCATCATAGAACATCACTCTGTCGTGACTCATTTGGATGGCATTTCAATTATAATCACATGATATTATCGATTGCATTATAATATATTATAATTTTACTGCATAATAATACAGGTATAACTACCCCATGGCAATAGTGCAATGGTACACACGTGCAAGTGACTGTCTCACGATTACAAGTTAATAATTAAATTTTCAATGCTTATTTATTTAATGTTCTGAATTACACATTGAAATATGAAAGGACAAATAAAGATTAAATTGATTTTTTCTCCACAAGTTTTAAATACTGAACTGTTAAAAAACTACTGTATATTGAGAATTAGAACCGTTACAGAAGAGATATAGCTAGGGAAGAAAATGTGAAAGGAAGGAAGTTGAAGTAGGATACCTAAATCAGGAAATTATTGGAGAGTTATACAGCTGGGGTGATTATGATCAATGGTTTTCTAAAAAAAAATAATGGGTCAAAAAAGTAACAAAATCGCCAGACTTAACAACGGTAAATACAAAAGACACAATTCTGATGAATATAGAACAAATTAACATAGACTCAGATGAATTAAGCATAATAAAGATATTATTCTGTTGCTAGACTAAACTACAAAAATGAAGATTTTTGGAATAACAGAAAAGTTTTTACTTTTTTTCTACACCTGAGCGCGTCTGACTCAATCTACACTATAAATTACTCTTTCTGATCTTTTTTGAACGCAATTGTGTACCGGTATATGAAAAAATGTTTTGTTTGCAAGTGAAGACTTAAGTCAAAAATACTGAAAAGAGAGATGAAATAATAATTGATAATAATAATAATAATAAGAAAATATGACACGATTGGACTTCGAAATATACAGAGACAAAAGCAGATGAAAATCCTTTGACAAGATGCTACAAGGATATTAGTAGAATTGCTATCCAGCTACCAGAGCGAAAAGAAGGAAAGAAGAAGTTAGAAAACCTAGTGTCACGTACACAACGCAGCAAAATAATGATGTTTGACAATTTTAAAGCTCGAATAGGTATGGATCAAATTAAATTTGACGGAAACGGAATAAAAAGACAAACATAAGACAAAATCGACTATAAAGAGGGCAATGAATTAGAGATAGATGGTGTGATGTTCAAAACTTACTAAAGTAAGGAGTAAAAAGTATAAAGTTATATGATGTCAAAGTTTGGGGCTGGAAAAAAACGGGAAAAACTGGAGTCGATTCAAGCAAAGATTGAAACGAAATGAAGAGAGAGAGAGAGAGAGAGAGAGAGAGAGAGAGAGAGAGAGAGATTAAGGGTCGAGAGAGAAATGTATGCAATGGCAATACAACTAAAGAAAGCGATAAAATGGTTTTTTGGCTGCCAAATATTCTCCCGCCGTCGCCCGTGTTAACATTTTTGTTTTTTACAAGTTAAAATAATAAAAGCTTTGACAATACTTTTTGCAACTTACTTATTTACGTCACCTCTGCATAAAAAATAAAATTTATTATTTGAGTCATTTAATAGTTGATTTTTTTAATTTTATGGATATATTAGTAGTATTAATTTACAATTATATTTCTACTTTATATTTAATTTAACAAAGGACATGTTGTATTGTTATTCGTTATGGTAATATAATATTTGCAAATTTCGGTAAACAAATTTGTGTATAATAATATAAAACTGAAATTAGTACCAATGAAGAAATACAAAGTTTATGTATTTACATGTAACTTCGTTAACACACTCATTTAATAGTTTACTAATTGAAACATAAACCAAACTTATATTGTATATACCGTTTACTAATGGTATTAATAATTGCATTAATTTGTCAGATATCTTTATTTTTACTATTAAAAACTTGGTAAGAAAATTAGTTTTTTTTTAATATTTTTAAATTTAATATAGTTTTATCTATGTATATATTCTACTATTATCTATTAACTTTTGAACAGGGATTTGAACCACTTAAGTAAACGGTTCAGTTTCGGTTCCACGATTTGCTTGTTTGTTTTTATTTGTTTAATTCTTGTTCCGGTTCAAAAATGATTATGACGATTTAGTAACCTGTTTAAGAAAATCGGTTAAATGTGATGTCACAAAGTGGGTCTTTCTAATGCAATTTTTTAAAAAGTTCTTGTTGTAGGGGAGGGAAAAACTGACACACTTTCCAACAGTATGTTAAAAGATGCATACCTCAAAGAAAATTTTAATTATAAAAATTTAATACTTCAGAATTAATATTGCAGAATTATTAGGATTTTATTATTCAATAGATCGTTTTAGTCATCTATCAACTGGGTTTATGCTTCAAAAATAAACATGCATATACAATTCTGAAAGGTACATTATTTTTACCATGTATCACGATTTACTCAATATATAATGATTAGCTAATAACACATTATTTACTCTTTCAACTTAATTAACTCTTGCTTTCTTATAAACTGTATAATGATGCAAGGTCACATCATAGCTAGAAATTGAAAGCAATATGTTTAAAACAGTTTTTAAAGGCCAATGAACTTTATATTTAATAGAAAAAGTGATCGCAGATAGTACTACTGACATTGAAATTTTATATTAAAAATACCGTACAGTTTGTTCCGCCTCTTGGATAAGATTGATGGCTTCCTATCAATCTATTTGAAATAGTATTTTTTCTAGAATGATAAAAACCTTCTTTGGGTTTAAACAATGTGGAGCGTTTTTGTAAACTACGTGTTACGAATGAGAACATCTTTTCCTTGTTTGGATAGTGTAATGAGATTAGAGACGTCACTTAAATCGATTTCAGTAGGGCAGATTCGCTGGCAGACTCTAAACTGAAAAATGTTAAGAATTATCTCCGTTTCTCTGTGCACATTTGTATAGCATACATAATCTACATAAGCAGGACTTTTTTATCATGATTTGTTGCACCCATATTATAAAAAGAAACAAGAGCTTTTTGTAGTTGGTAGTGAATTTTTATAATAAATATATTGTAATTAAATTTACCACTCTTCTACAAAGGGGAAAGGTAACTGTACAATAATAAAAAATATAAATAAACAGCTGTAAAATAATATGCATCGTTTCGTAGACGATTTGTTTTATTATTTATTTTTTTATTATATATATTAATACGTAATAACGCTAAAGGTTGTAATTTTTAAGGCCAAAAGGCAACAAATAAACGAATATTAATTGTAAATAAATTTAGTAATTTAGTTTTAATCTTTAATGGACTGCTTATTTTGATATATTTTCTTTAAATTAAATAATACAAAATTAGAACCAGATGTATGCCCTATTGTTACTTAATTTTACCGTTGCCGGTTTCTGCGATTTTTAGAAAAACATACTGCGTGTTCTAGAATTCAATTCTATATAGGTATAAAAGTTGTAAATCTAAAAATGATTTCAAAAATGACGTTTCTCGAAAAAAAATTGAAAAGTTATACATTAAACATATGGTTGATTTTTCATTGTCCAGCTTATATATAAACTATCAAGATATTTGCTATCAACTAGGTGTATTTATTTTAGAGGAAGATATGAGTTCCTTATTATTAAATATGCGATAATAAAATTCATTATTAAAACAACGATAGTTAATTTATTATTTACTTTTTTTATAGAGAGAGTACAAAAATAATATAAAATTATAATCAATATCCAAAAGGTATACTCATCGATTGTAAATATTTATTGACTTTCTTAATTAAGTTTACTTTTGCATTTTGCAGCACGGGTCATTGGTTACCAATCCAGTATTGAAAAAAAAGTTATTTGACATTTGAAAGAGAGTGATCATATAGAAATTGTAAATTTTGTCTTACGGTTAGTGGAAGATTGTAAATATAATCTTGGAATTCATATTGTAAAAAGAATAAATAGCGGTTTTGGATTATTGCTTCATCGTAAAAATAAAGTCCCTGAAGTTTATTATCGAATAGCAAGAACTTTCACCATTATAATAATGAGCTTTTTTTCTATTAAAAAATGCATTTTTGAGCAAATTGAATTTGTCTGTCCATATTAAATGACTAATATGTTGTAGCATTTAGCAACCATTTACAAAATCTTATTCTATTACCTGCATCATTGTGATACAATTTTTTAACTTTGTTTTTAATTTTTTTTTCTGATTTGATCAAAATTATTTACACGTTTTGTGAATCTATTAAAGGTGCGCGAAGATTTTCCAAATTTTTAAACGTATCTTCAGAGGGATAAAAAATTTATGGGAGATTTTTTTAATTTAAAGTTTTTATCGAAGAAAACAGCAGAACATATCAACTTCGTTGTTATTTGTTTGTAGATTATTTATTTTTTATAAATGAAATACAAGCATTTACATCACTAAACAATATTTTTTGTTGACAACTATTTATTTCTTTGAGACTAATGTTAATCAAAAGTAGTAGTTACGATGTGCAGCAAGATAATTTTTCAGAGAAAATTGCGATGGCTTGTCCGTTTTATGCTACGAAAATCATCAACTAAAATGGATTGGTAGGTATGGTCCTGTATTATGACCACCACGGTCTCCTATCCTCACCCCTAGATTTTAATTTATGGGGCTTATTGAATTGATATTGAAGTATTATAAATAAAGTTTTAACGATGATTTAAATGCATTAAAAATTGCTATACAAGAAGTTATAAGTCAAATTGAAATAGAATAATTTTACGGTGTTTATTGCAAATCTAGAAAAAAAATTGGAATTATGTATCAAAATTATAGGAGGAACATGTAGAAAATTTAATAAAAAATATATTTTTGTATGATTAAGTTATTCAACTATTATTATGGGAACTCCATCTGGATGGGTACACGCTGTCGCTGTATATATGGGTATAACAAAAATACGTGTGTCAATTTTAACCGATGCGATGGTAGATTTCTGTAAAATATTTTTTTTGTTATAACATTTTGCAAATTTAATCTAACTCAACCAAAATTTATACAGAGCGGTTTAAGAGAAATCGATATTTTAACTCATTGGGCGTTTGTCAACTGTTTTTTTAATGACATTGTATCTTTTGTCACAATTCATTAAATTGCGTTTTCCCCTTATATTATTGTATATCTTTTATAGGATTGCATAAGAAAAAATGATTAAATTTTTAATAATAATTTGTAAATTGAAATTAATTATTAAATTTCCATCATTTTAATAATAAGTTTAGTTGTACATATAACGCAAACCATTTTAAAAATAAAAAAATCAATAAAAAAGGGTGAACGCGTGTGTAAATGTTGAGAAGGTACTACTGAAACCTTTTCAAAACTTATAACGCTCTACATTTTTGGTGTCGTGTCAGTCGCGGATAGATTCTTGGAGAAATAGCATTTGTATTTGCAAGTGTATTCAATAGTGTTCAAATTCCAGTTTACTGCATACGTAGTTTGTTTTTGCAATTCCAAAACCTCCATCTTTGTATCTACGTTAAACCTATGGGATATATGAAGTTTGCATAGTTTTTTTACATCTTTTTTGTTAATTTATTTATATTATTTTATATGTAAAATAGTAAAGTTGTTTTTTTTAATTTTTGCAATTTTCTTAAAAGTATAAATAGATTTGTGCAAAAACTACATTTTTATTTTAAATTAGTAAACAATTTGTTTGCTCATTATTGTTTTTGTTTCTAAAATAATTTTCAAAAATTGAGAAAATAAGATACTTTGATGGTTTTTATTGGGAATTTAATTTAGTCTTTAGAAAAAAAGAAGTGGTTACGTTTTTTATGTGAGTATGTTTGAGTTGTAGGTTAAGTTGTTAAATAATATACTGTTTATGTAGTGAGACTAGATGTCGGCACCTATACACAACAACAGATAAATTTTCCTTGAGAATGGCTAAAAATTAGCCTAAACTGGTTCGAATAAATAACTTAATAATAATATATAATTAATATAATTATATAATTATAATTGATAATCTACACACTTAACCTACAACACAATTAAAAATAAATATGTACAAATCGAGATTTAACGCTTATTCAGGGTGGAGCACTTAAAAACTAAGCATTTAAAAAAATCATGAAACAAAACTTGAATTAATAGGGAACTCCGATTCTACAATTTTATCATCAACCCCAACCCCATGGGGGTGGGGCAATGTTGCAATTTTGAAATCTTAAATAGTATTTATTATTGGAGATTTGGATTGTACGGAAAAAATACATGACTTTTGTATGTAACAGTTTTTTCGCGATAGATAGCGCTGCAATCGACAAAAAAAAATTAAAAACGGTGCGGTATGCCTTGGTTACAGTTCCAATTATGACGCAACGAGAAAAATGTTAAATACAAAAGTTTCATATTTTTCTCGAAGAATCAGAATCTTTAACAAAAAATAGTAGTTATCTTAACATTTAAAGTTGCCCCCCCCATTCATAAGAAAATTGTATAGGATTGGATGTTCTTTCATTAAATCAAGTAAGTTTTGTTAAAATCATTTTTTTCTAAATTGATTAGTTTTTTAAATAAAATTTCATAACGCTTATGTAGTCCACCACGTATAATGTATACCGTTTGTTCACGGGATTTCTGTTCATAGGCCAAGCGTTCGGCTTGATTCGACCTAGAGAGAAGACGATGCCGAGCAGCCAGGCGCCGGTTCTATTATACTCATGCAGACTGCGGCGTCTAAACAATAACTTGCTCAGTCTTAATATTTAATATCGACCTTTTTCTTTTTTATTTTGCCGACGGCCTCTTTCTTGCTCACATTTTTGCAACGCAGCAATTATTTTTTGCACCATTAAAGTTAGCGGTTTTTCTCTCGCTTTTTTCCGGTTGGTTTTTTTTGTTTTTTTTGCAGAGGGAAATAAAATAAAATAAAACTGGAAAAAAAAAGTAAACAATAACAAATAATGTTGTACACTCTTAATGAAAAAATTGAGATTATCTTATTATCTTTTCAAGGCCATTTTTTTGCGCCAGATAAAGGATTTTTCTGTAAATACATCGTGTTTACTGACTAATTCACGTTTTTGTTACATGGCAAACATAATCCGTCTGTTCTTCGGTATTGGTCTATTGAAAATGATTATCTGCAATTAAATATATCTATACAGTATCCTGAAAAAGTATATAATAAATAATAATATTATTGGACTGTTTTTTATAGATAAAAATTTGATAAGAACAACTTATTTGAATCTTCTTTAAAATCAAATTGTAGCTGCACTAAGGAAACTAACCGACAATTTTGATAATAATTGATTCCGACAATATGGGTTTCCTGCTCATAATTCTAGAATAGTAATGGACTATTTACACAACATATTCATCCCCAAAGAAATACATCGATACAATTCGCTGGCCAGCGAGATCGCCAGACTTGGCCCCTAATAACTAAATTATATGGTCATCAAAATGAAAGGGCCAATAATCTGAACGAGTTAAGATTAAATATCGATGGATAATATCGTGTAATTACACCTTGTAAGCTGAACAACGTTCATTTCGATTTTTATGGCCGGTTGGGTTATTGTTTGGCGCAAAATGGTGTACTCTTAAGAACCTATTATAATAGAAAGAGTATTTTTAAATTTTTCATATAATTTAGATTTTTAATTTTAGTTTAGAGAATTATTTTATTTTGAAACATTTTAGTTGGTGGAGTTGCCTGTTGTGTTAATGATTTTTTATTAATTTAAAGTATTTTTAAATTAAAAAATATTAGATTTTTAATTTTAGTTTAGATAATCATTTTATTTTAAATAACTTGAACTATAATTCCATCAATTTATTACGATATTTTTGCAACATTTAAATACTTCACGACACTCGGCCGAGAGAATAAACGGTATAATTGAAATGTTTTATATATAATATATTTATTAAAATAATTAAAAATGTAGTTCTCAAATATGTCTTAAATAGTTATTTTTGTATTAAGTGTGCAAAATGAGTGATTTTTATGGCGCGTGAGAATGTTAATTTTCGTGGGCAGACATTAAATACAGCGCCGCCATTAAGCTCAAATTTTGCGAAATTTTGTGTTTTTTTAGATGTGGAGAACTTGAAATAAAATTACAAAAATGTTTTTAATATCCATGAAATTATTTGACCGTTAATTTTATGGCATTAATCTTTGAATATGATTTCGGACATGTGACCGCCGCGGCTGGCGCGCAGATGACCTAATCTGGAAGTCCAATTTTCACCAACCGTTCGCAGTAAATCAGGTTATATTTCGGCAATAGTGTGTCGAATGTCAAATGCTTTCCAAGTGCTTAATTGTTTCTGGTTTATCAGTATAAACTTGCGATTTTACATATCCCCAGAGAAAATATTCTAATAGCGTCAAATTGCTCGAACGAGTTGGCCAGTTAACAGGTTCATTTCGTGAAATTTATCGTACATTAAATGTTTGTTAGTAAATTAATTGTATCGCGCGCTGTGTGGCATGTGGCGCCATCTTGCTGAAACCACGTATCTGTAGCATTAATGCCTTCAAATTGAGATACGAAGAAGTTAACATGTGTCTATACCGCTCATCGTTGACTGTAACGTTCTGACTATTACCATATTTGAGGCATATGGACCAATGATTCCACCGACCATAAAGCGTACCAAACAGTGTCTTTTTCAGGATGTAATGTTGTTTCGATAATGGCTTGTCTATTATTATCGCTCCAAATTTTTCAATGAGTTTTTCCAATGGAACCATATTTTTCAAAATAGATTTGAACCATTTGAAACTGTCTATTCACGATGAATTGCCAAACCAACTAACCTCAAATCAACTTAGAACTGTTAAATCAGCTGTCACATATAACAGTGTTGCAAACTAAAAGTTTTTTGCCTCTAAAAACAAACACCCTATACAAACAACAATTTTTTTATAATTGTTAAAAAGAGAAATTATGTAAATAATATATATAATTATAAAAATTGAATCAAAATATCAAGTAGGTATCAAATAAATTTGTCTTATTATACAACTGAAATCGTCACTGTCAATGTTATTATCATTATCAGTGAAATGAAAAAACTTTTTTTGTAGTGAATGTGATGATGCAGTAGTTTGCGTATCGATGGTGTTGTATAATAGCTATTTTTGGTACAAGTGAGTAAAGTGCATAATTTAATCACGAGTCTAACAGTTGGGAGCCCGAGTCGCACAGCAGAGGGTGCTCCAATTAGACGAGTAATCAAACCACTTTACTCATGTGTATTAAACCTGCATTTTTCCACTTTTGCAATTTGAGAATTGTTAAATAGAATAACTTTTATTATAATAATTATTACATTTTTTTTTAGAAAGACAATCAATTTGTTAAACATATTAATATACATGTTGTTTTTTATGGCTATGGTCGTTTTAGGCATTGAGTAGTGTGACCACAATGTCAAATGTATGTATTTTTTTTCTTTTCTGTGAAAATATGCAAGCAAAATGTTTTCCAACATCTTCTTTACTTTATATACATTACACAAAATCATAGCAACTTTGATATAACCAAATATGTCATATGTCATTGACAATTGACAATCAAATTGCGTTTTCAATGGACCGTATTGTGTTGCCCACGACCGTAACTCGTATTTCTGAGGTTTTTAGTATACATTGTTCCAGTACCATCCACGTTTCGTTCCGTATTTTTAATGCGAAAATACGGCCAAGATCGTATAGTTACCCAATATAAACTTTTTAACACTTGAAATTTGAATTTATATTATAACACGCATTTACGTGACTAAAACTTGTCATTTTACAACGAACGTGGAAAAAACACTTAGGCAACGCCTGATTAAGAACGTAATAGTTATTAAGGTATCAATGGTGTTAGTAAGGTATAATACCCGCAAGCCGGTAGTGTATAGCCCGAGCTTCTCTTTCTCAGGGGTTGTACGTCGGCTGAGGATATTATCTATTATAGAAGGACCGTGATGTTTTTAACGTTTTATGTTCTAAAAAACAAAATATTATTTTAATAAATTTTATATTTTATAAAATAATAACAATCTGATTTCTTGGTTGCATTGCTACTAAGTACATACTCTAAACGTAATAATTACGCTGTTTTTGTTACTACATAATTAGTTTGTAAGAAGTTAATGTGTTTTAATTTGTATATATTTTGTTAACTTATTACAACAATCTTAAAATAGAAAAATACCAGATCTTTACACGACTAAGACAAATTTATGGTAAATACCATGGCATTTGGTATTTCAAAAAAATGTTTATGGTAATAAGAATTAATAATAATAACGAGTATTTTTGGTACACTGTAAGCTTGCATTGTCTTTGACACTTTTAAATAGTTTTTGAGCATATATTATTAATCCATTCGAGGTAGGAGCTAGGAGCGCTAACAAAGTTCGAACATAGTGAACTGCGAACTGCGTTCAGACTCCAGTCATGTTTTGCTAGCAAGCGCCAATCTATTTTTTTTTTAATCTTTTTGTTTTTTGTTTTTATTTAATGTTATTCAAGCCTCAGCCTTATTAAAAAAAGTAAATTACAGAATTGGTATTAGTATTAAAGACCTTCAGTGTAATAAAATTAATACTAAATATTAAAGAATACTCTTCATGTTTGACAATAAGAATGCGTTAATTTTGAATAATATCAAATTAACGAAAAGACCTTTTTTAATAAATAGATTGACGCTTGCAAGCCAGATGCAGTCTGAGTTTGAGCGCAGTCTCTAGTTTACAATGTTTGAACTCTGTTAACTAACGCCCCTGTTCCGAATGGGTTGAAAAATTATTCACAAAAATTATCAAAATTGATAAAGACAATGTAGACTTACAGTGTACTAAAAACTATACGAAAATTTGCTCTATAAAAACAATTAACAGCCAATGAAATTTTTACTATGTATGATGTATATCTATGGTGCAAGATAAATAAAACGCACTGTATATATTTTAACAGTGTTATACTATTGGCCCTAGTTATTGTACTATACGTGCAATTATTTTAATTTTTTTTTATATTAAATTATTGCTTCTATTTTTACTGACTCTCAGTCTTTATTATGAGTTTTTATTTCAAACCAAAATTTTACAATAATTGTTAGCATCTAATAACGCAATAAAGAAAATTAGATATGATAGTTTTCCTTAACATAAATCTTTAAAATTTTATCAGAATTACTTACTATACTTACAATTACTAAGTTCACCTAAATTAAAAGAGGTTTTTGTATTATTGTAATTACAATTTTATTGAAAAAATTGTAGGTAAGATAGTAGATATAGTAATACGTAAAACATAGTAATTTTTGTTTTATTTATTTCTAATAATGAAGTACCACATAGTAGAGGTCGAAACCATCCTTATAGTAATACGTATTTCAATTTTAAATAGTAATTAAATGAATGTTTTTATGGTATATTATCTAAAATCTGGCCGTCTAAATTTATATTAAAGTTTTATTTTTAATTACAAATTTTACTGTTCCTGAAATAAACTTTTAGTGCTTTTGCTACATTTAATTTAGCCTTAACCGTTTTCTATCTACACATTTCAATTTTTCTCGCATCCCTTTGTTATATCCAACTGGTTCAAATAATAATAGGATATATCCGCTCCGACTCGGCAATATTAACTTTTACTTAAGCAGTCTGTAAGCGAGTCACGCCACCGACCCATGAACCCAATCTAACCCTACGGAAAGCTCGATCACTCAGATACGGCATAAAGGAGATTGCTTGTTGGTCCCAGCAGATTCCATGCAATAGTCAAGGGTATTAGGCTGGATTTATAAAGTACAGATATTGGCCCGCAGTTGTATTCGAAGGAAGTTGCACGTTTCCGGTGCTTGGGACTATACTATCTCAACACTCCATGAATATTATTCTCTGTGAAACTATTAAATGCTAACTTATAATTCATTGAATTGTGTACATATTAAATTAATTTATAATTTATATATTTTATACTGTGTGTCCCTTTTCAACCTCGAACATCATACGTTTTTGTAAATTCTTGGACAAAATTATTGTGAATTGAATTATATTAAATAATATTATTTAAAATGTAATTTTCATTGAAAACTGTTGTTTTGAAAAAAATAGTAAGCACATAAAATAATTGAAGCACAATATTGATATTAAGTAATACTATTTAATATTGCATTTTTATTTTAAAATTGCAACTTAAATATGTCAATTTATCAACAAAATTACATTTTGATCAAATTTTTTTTTTTAATTATATTTAATTTTTATAACTTATTGGTAAAAATAGATATTTAAGATGTTAAGGGCTTTGTGCAAGAATTTTTAGCTGAAATAAAGAAAAAGTGCATTTTAGTATTTAGAATAAACTTAAATTAATTTTATATTTATATTTTGCATCTCTGTACAAAAAATTTAAAAAAATTAATTGATTGATTATATATAGAAATTAAAAAAAGGAAAAAATAATTGTAAAGTGTTTGTTTAGACTTTACCGAACTAGTTATTAAAATGCAGTTTCCCTGCGTGTGTAACTATCATAGAAACAAATATTGCCGGAAAAAATATTTATTATTTTCCTTTCTTTCAACAGTGGCAGATTGTTTGTCTTCATTAAAAAATTTAATAATCAGATTTGAAATAAAAGCCTGATTATTTTATCATTGGTAATGCCGCTCCAAACAATAATTTTAAAATATTATTGATCGCTCAAAAACCGATCGTGAAAATGATTTTAATTTCTTAATGGTGAATAATTTATTTATGTCAATATTGTGATGTGATCGTATTAATTGATTTATAGTTTTAACCTAGTCTTTAAATTTTTTTAAAGTTTACTTTGAGGTTCTTGTTTAGGTTTATTATAACAATAGGCAAAATAATATACTCAAAAACTGCATCAATTGTGATGATAGCACATGTATCTTTGATATTTGTTTTCTTACAATGGCTTGAAACGTACGAATAAACATTTCACATTATATAAAAAATGATATACAAATCCAGTACAGCATCGATGAAGTATTTTTTTCTGTGGATTACCCAAACAATTCTAGATTGAGTTACACTTTACCTATAAAAAGTTTGAATTCCAAGGTTAAGCTCGCTCCTTGAAAAATTATAGATAAGTTACAGCTGACCAAAATTGAATTAACCTAAAGTTAAATATTTGTGCAGAAAAGGCGGGGTAGAGAGGGTAGCATGTATACTCAACAAACATTACATACATGACAAATAGTCATATTGCGTGTCTACGAATGCAATAGCAACGGATTGGCGCATATATTCTTCTGCAACTCGTAAATCTGACCGGCTTGGGACAACATTAAAAAGTTTTACTGTACGTTCTATTTAATGTTCTCTTGAAACAATGCGAAGGGAGGGCAAACGGATATGCAGTAGAAGAGCAATGTGCTAATCCGGTGTATGTTTACTTTATATTATATTATATATATATATATATATATATATATATATATATATATAGTTCAAAAAGGAGGTTGGATTGCTGATTCAGAAATATCAAAAATATAAAGTTTTCTATGAGATAGGCTCTCTATATTTTTAATTATTTTTAATGGTGGTAGCATTTACTATGTGATCTTATCACGAAAAATGTTTATTAAACCGAACTAGTTTTGACCAATTACCTGGTCATCATCATACGGTGATAGAAACAAATATGACTACTTAATTGGTCGAAATTAGTCCGGTTTAATAAATATTTTTTTTGATAAAATATATAAAAAAGTTGTTTTATTTATTAAATTTTTAACAATATATTTTATTGAACATAATATATCGCTACAATTTATTTGTTCATATTTCTACAATTCATGACACCAAGCAGTTCGAGCAACTAACCGCGTATTTATAATTGCTAGATCGCTCTTGAAACTGTGTGGACTAGACGGTTTGAAGCCCATAAATACGCTGTGCATAACAGCAAAGAGTTAAATTTGTATTGCGGCATTCGCAATCCGATTATGTACAATCCTATTCAAATTGTTTATTCGCATCACGTTCCACATCAAACTAGTTTGTTTGAACTGTTTTAATCAACTGCTCAGTACGTCCCACCTGAGGCATCGACTGCCTGTTTTTATTTGCTAAACAATTCAAGTCTGGCATAACAATAAACGCCTGCCAATATGTGTTTAACTTATACTCTCATATTATTACTTTTTGAGAATTTAGAAATAATTTTTTGATAATATATAATACACTCTAAAAAATGAGCCCATGTCAAAGAAGTTATAATTCCAATAATCGGAATTATATTATATATTAATTCGTGAAGAAGAAACTTTGTACCTGTTTTAGGCACATTGTGCGCACAGAGGCGTGTAAGATTTGGAATAGTTCAAGTACAAATGGAGAAAGAGTGCAGAATGATAAAATTTATGGGTATACCCCTAATACTCTTTGACAAAAGAACCTTAATAAAATTCAAAATTAAAATTTTTATTATTCAGCACCTCTTCTGTATATGATATTTAACTATACCAAATTTCATACTCCTCTGTTTTTCATAAAGTTTGTAATTGAAAAAAAAAGAAGTACAAACTTGATTGATATGGATTAGTTCTGGTTCCAATTTGTTAAGTGTTAAGGCATGTTTTCACTACGCAAGCTATTAACATTTGTTTGCATTAAACTAGTACAGTAGCGAGTATTAAGTGACTTATTTACCACTAAATTGCTAAAGTGGTTCCATACATACATTTTTAAAGAACAAAAAAATAGAAAAATGGTAATTTGATTGAATGAATTTGTGGAAACATTCCATATGTATTTTAATTAGTTTTTGAAGGTGTCGCCTTGAAAGTTGACATTTTAAGTTCTCAGGTGACTGGAAATTCGCATTTAGAGCAAATAAAACTGAAATATGATGCTTTAATTTTGTAAAATTCGAGTTCTGATGGTGATAATTATGAGCTATGACATTGTATGAAAGGCCCTTTTACAATTTTCATACTATAATAAACAATAATAATAAATTTATTAATCCAATTGATCACAAAGATATAGGACATGTAATTTTTTTTACATAATATATATATATATATATATATATATATATATATATATATATACATACAATACAACCAACCTAGCGCGGCCCACGGAAGGTGTTTCCGCACAACGACAGAAAACGACGCATAACACGAGAGAGGCTCAGAGCATGCTCAGAGACAAAACCAGCGTTGGTTTTGTCACCACACTCCAAGCCCCCGTCCACACACCCCCATTAATTGCTGCGCAGAACCAACCCCCATAGGCCACGCTAAGCCGGTTGCATAATAAAGCCGTATACAATTTAAGATTAAAAATCATAAAATAGAGTTAAAACTAGTATTTACAGAATCACATGCAAAAATTGTTATCTGAGAGTTAACTTTATAACATAGAATAAATTTTATTTTACATTTAAAATGATTCAAATTTATGTTCTTAAAATCAATTGGTAATTGATTATACAGTTTTGCTTCCATACAATACAGGATCAATTAAAGACAAAATCAACGCATTTCTTGTTTTCTAGTTGTTTCGGCCGTTAGATACAGTATGAAACTTAGTGATAATTGTTTTAACGTAGATTAGGACATGGAAAATATAGAGACTGTATATTGTAAGGATATTATGTTTACTAAATAGCAACTTACAGGAGTATCTTCCGGGTTTTTTGAACATTTGCCGTAGAGCTTGTTTCTGAAGTCTAGCAACCCAGCTAGTTGCACCCCATGTAATTTAAGAGAACGACCAGCGCTGGTTTTGTCTCCGCACTCCAAGCCCCCGTGCACCCACCCCCGCCATTGCTGCGCAGAACCAACCCCCACAGGCCACGCCAAGCCGGTTGAATTATAAAGCCGTATACAATTTAAGATTAAAAATTAAAACATAGAGTTAAAACTAGTATTTAAAGAATCACATGCAAAAATTGCTATCTGAGAAATATTCCTCAATAGAATAATACGCTTTATAACATAGAATAAATTTTATTTTACATTTAAAATTATTCAAATTTAAGTTCTTAAAATCAATAGTTAATTGATTATACAGTTTTGCTCCCATACAACAGAGGGATCAAATAAAGACAAAATCAACGCATTTCGTGTTTTCTAGTTGTTTCGGCCGTTAGATACAGTATGAAACTTAGTGATATTTGTTTTAACGTAGATTAGGACATGGTTTTTTGAACATTTGCCGTAGAGCTCGTTTCTGAAGTCTAGCCACCCGGCTAGTTGCACCCCATGTAATTTAAGAGCATCACAATCAACTTCTTTTGACAATCAGCGTGCTAGATAAGACAAAGGTGCAAGTAAGTTGCATGTTTTATTAATATGTGCTTGACAGATACAATGCCTATCAATGATAACTCCTAGAAATCTGGTATCCTCTTGGTTTGGTACAGATTAACCATTACAACTTATCAGAAGCGATTGATCTGTTTTTGAGTTAGTTGCTTTAAAATATACCTTTGTTGAGTTTACATGTAATTTGTTTGATTGAAACCAATTATTTAATGATGTGAAAGACACTGACGATGTCTGTGCTAGACATCAGCATACCAGAACATCATTTTCAATTTTTATATCGTTAATGTAAATCAAAAATAAAAGAGGGCCCAAAAATCCAGCCTTGCTGAACTTATTTGGTGATCTTTAATAAATTTGAAGATTTGTTTTTGATTTTAACATCTTCGAGATAACTTTGCAGCAAATTTAAAGCAAGTCCGCGTAAACCATATTCATGTAATTCATACAAAAGGATTTTATGATCTACAAGATCAAATGCCTTGCTTAGGTCTAAGAATAATCGAACGCACTTTTTTCCGTGTTCAAGGTTTTGAAAAAAAAATTTAAATACTCTATTATTGCATCGGAAATAGATAAGTTTGGTCGGAAACCAAATAATCAATCAATTCACAAGCACAAGGTTACTCGTGCTTCAAATTTTGCATTCACGCAGGTAAATTCACTTCCCACACTTATTTTAAAAATTACTATTTCTTTTTGAAATTATACATAAACATTTAAAAAATATTATTTAAGTATTTTTTTATAACTACTCTTAGAATCGCATGGAACAGTTAAATAAAAGATCTTTTTATCGTTTTACTTTAAATGTTAACCAATTAAAACATTTTTTCCCAGGTGCCTTTAGACATGAAAATCAACTATACGAAGGTTCGACATTACAGTACTTTCAACATTTATTGGATCCGAAAAAATTCTTAATTTGAGAGTTTATTTAACATTTTTTTAAAATTATTTTATCTAATGTTTAGTTATGTTATGAGCATTAAAATTCTTATTTCCATTTTAATTGAGTTTATAAAATTAACAGTATCAATTGATTTTATATATTTATATGGCAAATTTTAAAATGAATGATATAAAAATATAATTTAGTAGTGATTGATCATTTTTAAGGTATAAATTTAGTTTCCACTGTATTTACTATACATATACGTAGCTTAGTATAATATATACTCAGAATTTGTCTGTTTTGTAACACAACGTTTAACAACGATGTTGGACGTTGAAAAATTGTTTAGCAAATATCTTCATGAATGAGTTAGTTTCATTGGGCCGTAGGGGCTTTTATATATAAATCGTTAATGATTTGGAATTGATAAATTATGCCAGCGATAACATCGACCCTTTTTCATTCACAAACCCGTCCGAATGAAAAACTATATAGAAGATCTTAAGTACTAAAAGAAAGGTAAAACATTCGTGAAAAATATAATATTATACAAAAATTAACAATTGTTGTAAAAACGTTAACTTTTATTATGATGTGCACAGTGTGTGTAATGTATTTGGTTTTCGTGTTCAATTTCTTGGCTTGAAATAGTGCATTGAATTTATTAGTTAACTCCTGTTTCATAGTGTATAGTTTACAACAGAATAATCATAGCACTTAAATCACTGAATAAGGCGTGTAATACACTTTTATTGTAAAATATACTTATAGATTTTGTTAATTCTTTGTAATTATCATATATGCAAGCCAACAAAAGATCCTACTATCAATGTTCTCTTGTTACATCCCGAACGTGCTTGGTTTAAGTAAACAATTTGCGGCTTTCATTAACTACGTCGATATCGTATCATTATACGACATAAAGCCCACATCTATTTTAAGATAACACAATTCCTGCTTTTTAAACGAGTAGAATTTAAATTAGTTAAATTACACGTTCCGAATTGTATGAACGAAATAATTTCTGACCATTAGTTGTTTAATCATATTACTGTTGATTACAGAACTCGCTCTGTCAATAGAAATATAGCTATATAGGAAATTGTGTTTGAAATATATGTCTCTATATCGGAATTTACAGGTCTTAAATAAATTGGATAAAAAAAAATCTCTTGAGCTGCTGAGATTTCGTTTAACTGGAAATGAAAGAATCCCCTCTATTCTCTCACATCCTAAATCGGCTATGCAAATTGAGTTTGCCTTTCTATACTAAGTTTTTAGGTTTTATACATTTTTTACTTCGCACCCCAATTTACAACCTGCAAAGAGGTATCATTTGAAATGTAGCCGAATCTGATTGTAAATACATAAATAATTGATATAAGTCTTTATTACGAAATACTTGTATAATAGTGCAAATGGACTAAAATATTAAGTATTTTCGTAGTTTACGTTTAACATTGTAATATTTATTTTTTATAATCTTAAATTACTCAATTACTTAACCTATTTATATCTAAAAATCATTGTTTTAATGTAGTAAACAATTGTGTTTAGCTCTTTTTGGAGAAAATAATTTTTCCAGATCATGTAATTTGTTATGCGACAACTCAGCCCTAAATGACTACTCATATTTTAATAATAAATCTACTGTATATGTTCCTTAAAACAAAATATCATATGCACACTTTTAGAATAAACATTATTATTGTAAAAAATGAACTAATAAATTACATAGAATTATATTATTGGTGAAATTAGATGGCAAGTGAGTTGTTGCTGCGTCAGGACACCCGATCCCGGCGATCACAATTCTTTTGCAGAGTGGGATCTTCCTAAGTTTACTTAATGTACTATATTACGCACAAAATCAATAATGAGGATTCACGCTGCTTGCGATAAACTGAATAGATAGAAGCCGTTTTTAATAAGTGTAACATAAGTGAGTTGAGACGAAAATAGAATGTTGGATATATACAAAAATAAATAATGTTTTATTTATTATTTCACTTAAAATAATATAAATAACAATATAGCTTCAGTTAACATAAATACGACAACTTCAACTGCTCTAGTATTGGTTCCGTTTCACGGTTCGATTTGTTTTTAGCGGTTCGGTTATTAATCAAATTCAAATATTTTAGATTATGATTCAGGTTCAAATTAAATATAAATATATTTTGTATTATTTTCTTTTATTTTGATTGGTCAGTCGATGTTTAGTATAAATCAATTTTTACAATTGATGTTGCTGATTATTGATATGTATAACAAAACCATTTTATTTTGATATTTGATAAGCTAAACATGAAATTTACACAAGTACCTAAACATAAATAAAGCTATTTGTGATATTTGTGATAATTCAAACACAAATCGCATTGATCGTTTATCACCATGGCAATAAGAAACTCAGTTTTGTACCTAGGTGATTATGAATTGGATAAAAAATTAGTTAAAAGCTGATGAAATATTAAGTGTTTCGTATAATTGCATTCAGAAAAATATTTTCTATCGAATAGTCACAGTTACTTCATGAGGTTCGTTTAAAAAACAAAGTGAGTGTGCATGGATCACAGATGGTCAATTTGACCTATGCTCACTAGTTACGTTAGTCTTTTAATTTTTAAAACTAACAATTTTATTTAAATGTTCCTTATGTTTTACATTTTAACGGTATTAAAGTCTACAAATGTCATTAGGGAAACAGTAAGCGGATTATATTACATCGGATAATGATAAAAGGATAATTCTAGAAAAATAAATTATTAAAAATAATCTAATAAATTTTTAAAAAATTCCAGAAAAATGTTATTTCTTGTTATTAGAATTTCACCAATTACATTCCTTAAAAAACATCGATTGAGTGTAAAAGTTTGTAAAATGTGCTAAAATGTCACATGCACGAATTGTCCGTGTCTATTGACAAAAAAATATTTCTTTCCATTAAATGTTTTATGTATATGTATTATTTAATATTGGTCACAAAAACGTGAAGATGTTTATGTTAACTATTGTTTTTTTGTTCAAATAAAAATAAATTTTAAAAAACTTTTATTTTCTTGTTAAAACTATAATTTAACAATAACATTAAAAAAATAATTAACCCTATAAAGAGGACAGGATCAATTTGACTCATTCTCACCAGTTACGGGAGCCTTAGGCACCTCACCAGTTAAGGGTTAAGTTAAATTTAGCGTTTACAGCTGTTTACAATAAAAAATTGAAACACTGTAGACTTATTTCTTGAAGCTTCAATTTTGTTCGCCATTAAGGAATGAAAAAGAAAATGATACAGTTAAAAAGTGCCTCTTAACTGGGAGATTTGTAATTTGTTCTGATTGTATAGACGGTATTTTTTAGTTTTGAGCACAAGATTGTGATATGAGAAGAAATAATAATTTTTTTTGCGGCATTGTTATATTTACCGTAGTTGCTTTGCTAGAACGGTTGTCATAAAACCCACTGTGGTTTGTTCAAGAGATAATATTTGACAAGTTGCAGCATACCTACTTTAATACCGTATTACTCTAATTTAGAAAACAGTATATTATGTTATAATATACTTGAAAGGTAATATCATTTTTTTAACATTTGAGTTTATCCTTAAGTTTAGAAGTGTCTCGTATTTCATCCGTTTACTTAGTCTTTTTAAATTAAAATGATTACAAAAAAATCTTGGAGTTATAATAGCCTGTGATTCTATTAAACATTATATCAATATATCAATTTCACTGAATTAAATATAATTTTTTAATTTTTTTATGCCGCGTTGACAGTTAAGGACATTTGCTGCGCTCCTATTTAAATAATGATAATCTCAGGGGACGGACATCACACAACACTTTAAAACTTAATAAATAAATAACAATAAACTAGTTACAGATAACTACACCTAATATTACCAGAAATGTACAGTGCAGCGGTATCATTGCTGTAACATTACGTAAGTAAATCGTACGTACAATCTAATATCACAGATAATAGTTGTAAATACTACAGGGCCAGAACTTAACCTAATATCCCAGAAGACTTAAAAACTAATATTACAGATACACCGGAGTTTTAAAAAACTCCGGTGCCAGAACCTAACCTAATATCACAAAAAATTTAAAAACTAATATCATAGATGTTGATGACTTGTAAGTGATCCGATGTTATAACCTAAATACTAATTAAATAACTTACAGACTAATATCACAGATGACACCGAAGTTGTAAAAGACTCCAGTGCGAAAACTTAACTAATAAACATATCAGTGTCCGCCAAAAAGTGTGCATCATATGGAAAACTTTTTTATGATGCATTTCTCAAAACAAACATTTTCTGGAAAAGTTGCACATGTATCAAAATTTATTTTGTTTTTTCAAATATAGTAATACTATATAGTATACTTAAGAAAATTGCGTTTCTCAAAATAATTATTTAAATCTGGAAAATATATTTCCTAAATTATTTAATTTAACAGTAACATTTTGTTTTTCTTGTGAATTAATGTTGTCTTATTGAACAATCCCAACACCGCAAACCATTTAGTTTTCATTAATTTTGTAAAAAATTAAATATTGTTTTTTAATTTTTATTATTATTTTAAGTTATTGCATATTAAGGCTTAATTTGAATTTGAATTAAATTTAATTTAATTCAGAGTTTTATGTGCAAAATCTTTAAGAACTCGTATTTGAAAGAAACAGTGGAAAATGCCAGTTCTTTTTAAAGATGTTTTATTATTTGATAGTCTACAGTTTTTCTAAAATGTTTATGGTTTAGTGCAAGCTAATTTTATGGAGAAATACATTTTAATGATATCTAAACACATTTTAAATTCGTTCACTGTAGGTGTGAGTCTGTATTTTCTTTGCTGCGTTTGTAGGTAGTCTCTCCTTTGCACACATCGCGGCTCATTACTCTAATGTAAATGGTAGTACAAAACCATAAAATATAATTATTAAACACAAGAAAATCTTTTCTAATATTTTCATTATCTTTGGAATATTAATTTTATATTATTAAACTTTAAAAATTAATATAAGTATTTTAACTTGTTTATTATGAAAATATTGAACAAAACGACAATAATAAACACCGTATATAAGTGGTGTTTAATAGTGATGTGTAGATATAGTTAGTTGTTTGATTTCCAAAAGCGTTCTATATTTAGTTTCATAATGGTGGATATAGATTTGATTGCGCTAGTACTTTAAAGACCACGTCATAATATTAGCGCCAAGACAATTTATTCAAAACTCTTTGATATTCTTTAACTGAAAATGAGTTAGTGGGTGTTTTGATTACAGAGCATTTATAAATTATCACAGTGGCATATCGCTTTATCCTTTGTGTATTTTGGCTCGACGGCATCGGAAACGTAAACAAGCGTACAACACAGTCACCTGTGCATTGGTATACATATTGAGGCATGACGTCATACAAACGTCTTACAGAAATAACCATTGCGAAGTATGCTGCTATAAAACAAACTCGCCTCATGCCTCTCCTGTCGCATGTAGTGATGTGCTGACCTTCTACGTATTGTCTTGTATTGTCATCATTACCAAATCGTTGCAATTTTCAAAATGAAAGGAAATAAGTTTAAATATATACACCTGTACAGAATATATGTGATATTATATATTATAATATGCATTATACAATTTTAACTTTTAATGTAATTTTTATTTTTGGACAACAATTTATAAACCGGATATTAGCTAACTATATTTTTAATTGTAATAATGGTGTTTACATTGTATAAATATATTTTATTATTAAAAATGATTAATTTCCTTGGCAAGACATCAACTTTTTGAAGAAATAAATAGAGAAAATAAATAAGGAATCACTATTATTCCTCATTTTAAATATAAGATGTTTATAATTTAAAACGTACTAACATTTCCGTAAAGTCCAAATTAATGTAGGAGTGACAAAAAAGAATTTTATTATGCTGAACAGATTTGTGCATTAATTTAATGTTAAGGTATTTATTTCTTAAATAAAATATGTTCAAATAACTATTATTTGATTTTGAAATAAGATCAAAAGAAATACTATTGTTACAGCACGTGTACATTTACACCGGCTTGTGCACCTGTGGTACACGTTTCATTGCATAGTCAAAATTTTTTGTGTTTATCACAAATAAATTTCGGAATGTATTTTTTAGAAATAAAATCTATTGCAAACAAACAAAATATGAACATACTTCTTTTTATAAAAGACTCTACATTACAAATTGAATTTGTAATTGTAATGTTTCTATTTCATCCGATTGTTTTTTAAATGATTTTGCTTTATTGGCATCAAATTTCAGGAATTGCCTTTTATTTATTATTGATGACGCCGGAATCTACATTTTGGAGACAGGATCCAGGCGGATCTATAAAAAATACTAGTGTCGAGGCGAGGTGGTATTACGTGAGAGCGGGAATAAGCTAGTCGGTTACTATTCTCAGTGAAAATCAAACGTTAAAATTTTTCTTACTAAAGAGTTTACTTATTATTCTTACATTATATTTTAAATCTAAGCATTATGCCTATTATTTGCGTTTTTACATTTTTTTTGTTATTTGTATTGTTGTTTATTTTCATGGTTAATGTTTAAGTTGTATTAATAAATATAAATTGTTGTTTTAATTTTTTTTAAATCAAAATATATCATTTATTTAAAAAATCGGATCCGGCTGGATTTGGCCGGATATTTAGCTAGATCCAGCCGGAACATCTTTTATTTTTCAACCGGATCGAACAATACATTTAATACATAATGATGGTTGAGCTTTACTTTGTGGACAATATATCACAATTTATTTTGATTTGTTGTTACATCTTTACTCCCATTTTGAAAAGATATGCTTTATACTGTTTATAGATTTTTTTGCATTTGTTTAATTTTGAATAAACTAAACATAATATAGCTATTAATAGTACAAACGCGAGAACGATCACTTAAAGTACGAACTTGTCGTATATCACTTATTGTTTATAGCGACGTTGATTTCTGAATTGTATAGGAAAACATATTTTGTACAGTTTAATGCCGAATTTATGCCAATGACAATGTTTTTTCGGTTATACTACACTTTTAAATCTTTTACTATATATATTCTGAAGCATGTTCAAACGATTATGTGTTTGCAATGTAATTATCGCTCAAATAAAGATATTTCAATAAGACGAAAGAAATCTTATTTTATTTGCAAGTAGGAATATATTATGTTTTCTGATAACTTATATACAGGGTTGTGATAGAACCTTCTTAACATTTAAAAAAAAATTGATTTGTCAAAAATATTTAAATAGCTTGTTATGTTTGTTTTATTATTATAGAGAGAAATTGTCATTTTCAGTGCAATCCATGTTATTCAATTATAGAGCAAATATTATAAATTGATTACACCGAAATTAATATAAGGTTCTCTTATTCTCAGACTGCGCTTGAAATTAGGTAGGATAAAATATAGAATTCTGCGCCGCGGCGGTGTTTACGAACGTGTTTATATTACAAAATTTATTTGTATGAATGTTAAGAATAACAAGAAAAATTGATAATATGATACATGTATTTTAAATAATTATACTATAATTTACACTTGCACTAGAAAATATTTATTTATAAATTATATTATTTAATAAAACACATTTTATTTGTTTTATTTTGTTTCCTATATTGTGTTTTATATAATACTTAAAACATTTCAACGTTAAATGGCAAAGATAAAATTTATGACAACAAAGTGCAATTAACAGCGTTCCCATCTGTAGTAATAAACAGACTTGAGTACATTTTCCTTTTTGCGGTTTCTGCAATTTGTACTGCTATTTTGCAATATTTTCAAATGTTTCATGTCCGTATTGAGAAGTTTTTTTTTGCAGATAAATAAAACCATTACAATACACAGTGTATAGATGATTATTATAAATATTTTATATAATAAAACATAACGATAAAAGTTATATTTGTTATTAAATTAGGTAGGTCCCATAAGATTATGATTTATACATTTAGTTACATTTTTTTGTATAAAAATGTATTTTGGACAAAATTCAATTTTTTGTTATATGTTGTAATAATACCGGATATATCAAACCACCGTAAATCATGTTAATAATTGTGTTAACAAGTTGGTAGAAATGATGTATTTGATCTGATATTTAATTTGTTTTTATTAGTAATGCAAGTTTAATTTTCAATTTGTTTGATTTTAAGAGGTAAATTATGCGGTTTCCTAAAGCAACATAATTTATTTATAAAAAGAGCACACATTTGCATTTTTTTACAGTAGTTTCTAAGTTTTGATCGATACATCACTTTTGACCAAGCAATTCATATATATATCATAAATAATTATTATCGACAAGTTTTATCTCTAGGCATATTTTCTATAAAGGCCAACAAGTGATTTTCAAATTGTTGAAAATTTAGACAATAGAATTTAAGTACAGCGACGAAACACAGTATATATAGCAATTATAAATATACCGTGGACTACATAATCGTTTATGAATTTTTACCTAAAAAACATTTTGGAAAAAATATTATTTAAACAAAAGTACATACACACATACACCCATACATTTTTTTCTTCCTAAGGTGTTTCGTCAAGTGCCTTTGCATTGCGGTCCTGATGACTACCATATATTGTCCACCTCTGACATCTTACACCTTTAGCAGTTCTCTCTTCCACGAAGTCCAGGAGTTTTTGCCAAGGGATTGTTTTCAGTTCGTCTTGGGTAACCAACCATATATAAACTACGCGTTGTATATTGAATGCTTCATGCTTTGCATTTACACAGCAGATGCTGCGGAGTCTCTTTGTCCTTCAAACATCCACGGCATAGTGGATTTTTCAGCAGATCCAGTCTATGCATGGATTTTGTTAAGACCATAGTGTCCGAAAATCGCTCCTGTAAGCATTCGGAGTTTGGTTTGACTGATGTGCTGATACTTCCTTTTGATTATTTTGGGTTGGTGCTGTTAGGAACAATCTTGTCTAATTCATCCTTTTACTGTTTTTCCATTAGTTATTGTGATCCTTTGCAAGTTTACGTTGGATTATTTCTTTTCCGGTTTTGTGTGGAATCCCAAATCTGGGTACTGTTTCAATAAATGTCCCAGATGTTTCCTTTTTGTCTAGCTGGTCGGCCTTAAGGTTCCTTTCTATGTCTTGGTCTTTCGGTGTCCAAACCAGGCGTATTCTGTTGTTTGTGGCCAGTGCCTTCAAGCTATTTATGTAATCCAAAATCAGTTTAGATTTTATTACTGGCGATCGTAACTTATTTGGTGCTTGGATGTCGGACATGAAGGTAATCTGTCTGTTGAATTGAACTCCCGACTCTATCATGTGTCTGGCACACCACTCAATGGCGGCTACTCTTTTGCTTGGAAAACTGGGGCATAGTTACCCAGGGATAGCGTAAATTGCTTCTCCCGGTGTTTGCCCTTCATATATTCCAGCTCTGGTGGCATTTTGGCTTTGACCCCATCAGTGTACCAGATATTTCCCTGCCTTGCGCCCGGATATTTTTCTTTTGAACACTTGTCTCGCGACGATATTACTACATCAAAGAATCTTTTTATGCGGTAATCTTTCATAAAGTCTGTTCTCATCATTAGAGTTTTTTTTTTTCATGCAATATATTTGTAATACTCGATCTGTGAGTTCCAAAATTGGAAATGTATTTGTTTATCTGTAGTCTATACGCTGCTTGCCTCGCCTCGGCCATCACGACTAGGTGACGTTGGATATGGTTGCCCCAAACTTCCCGATTATAAGGATGGTGAGAGCGTCAGCATAAGTTATGGCAAAAATGTCTATATCATTCAGTACTGCAGTAGGTCGTCGATGACGAGGCGCCACAGTAGTGACGATAATAAACTGTCTTGTGGGTACCACCCAGAGACCTTGTTTTTCCATATAATGTTATTTTGACAGTCCTATTTTTGGGCATAGAGTTGACTCAATTTCGGACAAGAGGTGTATTCTTTGCCTCTTCCTCGCTATGTCACTGGAGGTAAAGACGGTATAATCAAAAGCCCTTTCAATGTCTAGAAATATCCCCAAAGCAATTTTTTTACAGTGAATGGCTTTTTGCATCTGTTAACTATTTGATGAAAAGCCAGTTTGAAGAATTTCCCCGAATGGTTGTCATACTGATGCTGGTGCCCGCCTTTAGTGCCCCGTCCCGTATGTACCTATCGACTATTTTTTCCAATAATTTTAGTATAAAAGATGTCAAGCTGATGGGTATGTAGGCTTTAGCCAGGGAGTACGTAGGTCGCTCTGGTATTGGTATAAATATCACCTTGACTGCCCTCCAGCTGCTTGCTACGTGCGAAAGTGCTAAACTGGCCCCGAGAATTTTACATAGTGGATCTTTCAAAGCTGCAAAGCCTTTCTGTAGTAGCACTATCAAGCTTCCTGATCCAACAAGAAATCTTGTTGGACTCATACATACAAACATACATACAGACAGACATTTTTTAAAAACCATCTAGATTGACTTATGAGGCTTCAAAATGGACATTTCTGTGGAAATCTTGATTTTAAAATTGGTGGTGGGACCTATATTTTTCCTTTAGGAAGGAAAGTAAACAGAATTTTTTCTATCGGTTTCAAAAAATAGATATGCATAACAGAGCAGCAAACGAACCTGAAAATTTGATACGTCTAGCGGTTTAGGCGCCATTACTATTACCTGAGTATGTAGCACCAACAATTTTATATACGAGTATACAGCGTGGGAATTATTTGGCTGACAAACGCCAGGTAACTCTGTAGATAGTAACAAAAGATAACCAAAAATTTTAATTCCAAAATACTGAGAAACTTTTGGTTTGGCATCACGGTCCTTAAAGTTTCGTTATGCTTCTCAACGTAACAACATTTTTAATAAAATTGAAGCTTAAAATGTAAGCAACTTGATACACACAGCAACTATTATTTTAAATAATTAACACAACATGTAGCTCAAACTGACAGATTAACATTTGTTGTGTACAGGTCATTGTCTACGATTTAATGGAAATTTATTAGAAATTTTGGAATAAATATTTTTGTTTTCTTTTGACACGATCCAATAGAATTACTTCTCGTTCGTCCGTCAATTAATCCCCACCGTGCATAGCATATAGATTTTAGATTAAAAAAAAATAGTTAAACAATGCCATTATCTATAATGAAAATAATCATCTTTAATTTTCACATTTCAAGTTTTTACGATCATTTTCTGATTATTTTATAATTTACATATTTATTAAACCATTATGCCTGTGTGATACAATACAATTTCTTCAATCTAATCTTATTCCTGTCTGACACTTTGAAATTTATTATATCAAAAGTTGTACAGTTTATTGATATGCGGCATTTCATTGGCTGCTATTTAAAATTCCGCCAATGGGATGCCGTATTTGCATAAACTATTTAATATAATAAATTGCATAGTGTCACACAAGCATTATACAAGATTCGAAAATACGGTAGTATGTATTTTATGAAATATTGTATAAGATTTGATATAAGAAATTGTGTAGCGCCATACAGGCATTAGGACCATTCACACTGACATTTTTAGCGCAAGTTTCAAATACGTATGTAACTTTAAACACAAGACGTATTTAAAGATGCTTAGTGCTGCTTATCTAACCCATCAAATTGCTTTGTCAACGTACCGTTCAAACGTGGCGTTCTTGGAGTGTCCGTGTCATGTCCGTATGAATGACCGTATTATAGGCAATAACGGAATAACATAGTAAGTAATGCAACATTAACAGAATTCAAGATCTACTTAAATTGTTAAATAAAATTATGTTTCAAATTGTAAATTTACTAATATTTGCAATTCGTACAATATGTAAAATGTTTTTTTTTTTCATACTACACTTGACGTTTTTTATATTACAAACTTAGCACCAAATGAAAGCTCCTACGCTGATTTTTACAAATAACTGTTTTATTAATATTCTACATAGATTTTGATAATTGAATGACTTATTTGACAAGTATTTTGTTCCGATCCTGGTTAAATCATAAATATTTTTTGAATGAAAAATTATAAAATATTATAAACTATTTGCAAATTTGAGCTTTTGCAAGCACCGATGTAAAATACTTAGATGTTAAGTACCTGTACCCGTTCAAAGTATATTAAGTATAAATACCAGTAATGAGCATATATGAGTACTGAAGTATTTAGTTTAAGTAGTACTTGAAAACAAAATTCTTTCTAATAATTATAAACTTGGTACTTGAAAATCGAATTTAACTATAAGTTCATAGAATATAATATATATTGTAAGTAGAAGAACTTAGAACATGTGTTTTAAGTACAAGTACTGTGTTTTAAGTAATGCTATTATATTGTTAATAAATAATGTGCCAGTACTTAAATATAATATACCGGGTGTATCAGATCATTTGTCTCAGGCCTTTTTTTCTAGAAATTTTATTTTACAAATTTTTAAAAAATATTTCTAACCGAGCTTACTTAAAGAATTTTTTAGGAGTATTTACGATGCGCATTTGCATTTAACTTTATAATTTCAAATGGCACTATAGGTTATGTATAGTACCGTTAGATAGGTAATTGAAAAAGAAACAACGTTGTTTGAAAAACTTTTTTATAAAGTCAACCGTTTGCTGTAGAAATATTAAAAATTCCAGAAAAAAACATTTGAACAATTTTTTAATTTTACTTTTAAATAAAAAAAGTAGACCGACCATACGTGGTTTCATTGGATAGAAAATATAAAATAATCAAGTTTTGTTTAAAAAAATTATTTGTAAAGGATACGGTTTAGGAATAATACAATAATTGATAATAGTGTTATTTAGTAGAATCTTTATTCAAATGATTTTGCATTATTATTATTATTATTTATTTTTATTTGTACAATATCCTTCTGCAAATTTTGTTTACAAGTGTTATATTTTTGAATTATCTATCCTGATATTGATTGATGAGTGTAAAACTTACTGGCAAATTTGTTTAAATTTATATCTAAGTCGGTAATATTCATTTGCTTTTAAATAGGTAATGTATGGTATCGTTGGATTGATAATGAAAAAGAAACGGGTTTTGTTTGTATTTTGTACTAGGTGTATTTAAAAAAAAACCTCACTTATTCGAATTAAATTTTATATTCAGTACAATAAAGATTTTTAAGCGAAATTTGTTTAGTTTTAAAATTTTTATCCCACGACACCGCGCATGGTAAAGTAGAACATTTTTCTAGGGTTTTTAATATTTTCAAGCAAACTGTTGACTTTATAAATAAATTTTTCAAACAAAAGTTTTTTCTATTTCACTTACCTATCCAACGGTACTACACATGACGTAGGGTTCCATATGAAATTATAAAGTTGGATGCAGGTGCGCGGTCATTTTTGAAAACCGGAAATACTTTTTTATCAAATTTACCTTGACAACGGAACGTAAGTAATTTACTTACGTTCCTAGGAATATAATGAAATGTCAGAATAAATGATGATATGGTTGGTGAGCCATTTAGACAAGCCAGTCACCTTCTGGAGCCAGTATAACAAGTTACCTTGCATGTGTTGTTGTATATATTACTTCTTTCTTAATTGTAAACAAGTCAATAACATTGTATCAAAATAATAAAAATTCATAAATTCCAAAAAATCCTATGAACTTTGCATTGGAAACGTCAGTGTTAGCTATCACTTCAAATTATACTCATATAAAATTATTGATATTAGATTAGTTTTGGCATAGGTTGGGAAGCGGAAGAAACGTAATAAGCTACTCGGAACGTTGTACGTACATAAATATCGTCGGAAGAAATTCGAAATTGCCTCGGTTCCACCTCGGCCTATAATAATCTTCCTCGAATGTTATAATGTACCTACGTTCCTTGTAGCTTAAATAACTTTTTTGTAAATTTAATTATAATCTTACTTTATTTGAGATATTTGTTATATGTTTTAATACTTAAAAATAATGAAAACTTTCATACGTGATTAATTTATGTGTAGGTATGTCAAGTAAATTAGAGCCATTTTGCTAAGCATAATTATGTTGGTTACTAAATTTATTAAGGAATTCAGATTTTTCTTGAAGTTCGAAAGAGATGATCATGATCGATTACATTTTTGAGAAATACATTTTTATTTAAAATATTTATAATAATGTATAATATAGGATGAGTGAAATATATTTATAATAATTCAACAATATTTATTTACAATATCTATTGTTATCTATCACAATATTTTGACAATCGCAGTTCTGAGTTAAATTTTTTTGAACGAATCAATTAGTATTTTGTAATATGCTACATTTTCTTTCATAATTGTCTTTCAAAAACTTTAGTGGAGTATTTGCCGAAAATGAATATTACTGAGATATTCGCTATCACCTTTTAGCTGGAGCTGTTACAATTTAGCAGTTCTTTCTAAAAATGTCACGTTAATGAATTCAAATAAAGTTGTTTAGTCTTTTATTAGCTATTCATCTGTATAATAATCACACCAATATGGTCCGGTTAATGTCGGAAGTAGAATATTATAATTTATCTTTACTAAACACTGCATATTATATTTGTCACAATTGATTTTCTTGCATATTTTTTTGTAATAATGTGTACACAGAAGAACGGAACACCGGACTGAAAGAAATTTCGACAGTCTTAATACAAATGATCTTTTTATGTTAAAATTAAGCTACTTTGTTTAAATGAAAATTTGAAATAAATCGGGATATGAATATCGCGAATACTGTACTAAGATATTTATAATTATAATATAACTGGGTGTAACATTCAAGTGCTTGCCAATATATCACTAAATATTGATTTTATGTATGATTGTCAAATTTCATAAATAGCTATTAATAAACTAAGCAACTTTCATAAAAAAGTAGTTTTATGTTAATGGTATATCAGTAGCTGATAGATAGATGTAAGCTGCACAATGAAAAACCAAACGCCCTTTATTTGGAGCTTTAATTGCTCTAATGGTTAAATATTTTTTTCCAACCGAAAATAACTGGTACATACGTTATGAAATATATAATATATAATTTATAAAATCTTTTATAAACATACCGTCAAATGTTTTATTTATGTTTGTATTAAAATAATAATTTTATGTTGTAAAATTTGCTGATATGCATTTAATAATGATTTTTTAATAATTTAATAATTAATTTAAAACTCACATTGTTTATGTTCTTACTTGTTGATTTTTCGTTTAAATTAATATTTTCTTTATATTTATAAAGTACAATAAATACAAATCTGGCTTTCTTTGGACTCTAATAAAAGTCTCTACATTGTTGAATTAAACTGATTAATAAATCTTGTTTGTTATTATATTTTTTATTTTCTTTTAGTATATTGGATGTCTGGATGTTCCACGGCCGACAAGTAGGGTGGAAATTGTGGCAGCGATGCGAAGAATACGAGTAAGTTCTTATTTACAATAAAATTGAAATTTAAAATAAAATATGCAATTTACTTCATTTAAAATTTAAAATGTTGAAATAATAAAATATAGGAATATGCAATGTTGTTGGATACACAATTTGAAAAAAATACATAAATCAATAAATTATTTATATTTATATACAGCGTGTACAGTTTCAACCTCGAACATAAGGATTTAAAAATTAAAATATTATAATTATTAAATAATTAACACGCCATTACTTCATGTTGAAATAAATGATTTAAAAATTAACATCGGGTAGGCTTCGAACCCACACCCTACGGATTACATGTTAACGCAAACAAATCTCTTGGCACGTACTGATCATAAAAACGCGCTTTTCGTTAGTAATAGTAATAAATTGTAATAAATTGATTTTTGGATTCAGAGGGCAACTTTTGGCGATGGATCCAAGCAATCAATATTATTGGCAATATAAAAGACAGATGGTGAAACATATTTTAAAATTCAAATAATTATTAAACGCGTACATTGTTAACTTCCTAATGTAGATGGAACTGTTTTTTAAAATGTTTCGGCTTGGAATCTTTGGAACGCGCATGATTTATTTTTACAACTTTACCCGATATTGCTATATATTGATTTTTATTTCAAAATAATCATTTGTTAAATATTTTATTGCTAATGTAATGTCAAAGCAGTTTTGTTTTGATTAATTTGATTATTATATCTTTTTATTAAAAACTGTTATTGGAAACATAAATTTATTAAAATATGTGGGCGTTAAGCAGTATTTCATTGTTGGAAACAATAAAAAAAAATGAAAGTCAAAATAAACCAAACTATGAAACAAGTCTACAATAAATTCTCGCATTGCCTGCAATAATCAATTATTATTTTTTTCTAGCTAAATTAATCAGGTAGTTATTAAAATGTACTTAATATTAAAAAATGCATATTTTTAGTCGGTATTGCCATTGGTGAATACAAAACACAGCTTTAATATTATATGGTAGATAAAACAATATGGAGGAATCTAAATTTAATATGTTTTATATTTCCTTTTTTTATTTTGTAGTATTTATTTATATTTTTCTATAAAAGTAAAAAAAAAGAATTTACGCATTAACATCAGTGAAAAAAGCATTGTTTCACCGATAACAGTGGAAAAAAAATTTACCGATATCTGTAAAAAAATATTTTTGTTCACTGTTATTAGTGAAAAAATGGTTTTCAATAGTTTGCATGCATTTAATACAAAAACAGCGTTGACAGTGACAATGTCAGTAGTATTCTATGACAAGTTTACTTGATACCTACGTAATATTTTCATTTAATTTCTATAATTTTATTTACATAATTTCTTTTTTCCGTTGTAGAAAAAATGTTGTTTGGATTTCGTGGCAAAATTCGTGCCTAATGGCGGGTTTGACTGTATTTGTTGTTTCGACCTGACTGTCTTGACTAAAATTAACAATGGCGCTGAGGCCATAAAAATCACTTATTTTGCGCATATAATAAATCAAAAATAACTACTTTATATTTTTTTATATTGTTTATATTTTTTATTTATATTGTTTTATAATAGTTTTAGATATTTCCATTTTATTTATAGCAACAATAACTTTTAAATAAAAATTGCATCTTAAATATCTATTCGATGCAGAATAAAATAATAACGATAAAATTATATTATATTATAAGTTGATTTGGCGAGCAGGCATTTGCAAAAACGCAAAACACCATGTAAATCTATATGTTTGAGGTTGAAATTGGACAGACGGTGTGATACTAACATTACAATTCAAATTTTATTATTTTAATATAAATGCGAGTTGTATATAAACTATAGCATCCACAATACAAAATACTAACGCAAATGAAGATTTGGAAAAAGGCAATGAAAATGAGTGCCCACTATTTGTCAAACAATTCAAAGTTACGAAACACTGAATAACTTATTACTAAACTAGTATACGTTTTTTATAATTAATTTAAATAAAAACAATAATAGCAGTTAAATTATTTAATGAGATAATTTATGGTTGTAAATAAAAGAAAAATAGAAAGCTCGATTAGTTTTTTTAATTAATTTTTTTTCTTTTAGATTTTAATACATTTTACTGTTTATTTTTAAATTATATTTTTTATTATTAATATAAATTGTTGGTATATATAATTGGTGTATTGTTTATTTTTTTCTTTATTAATTCATAATAAAAAATTATTCTTGAAATTGAGAACATAAAGAAACAAAATAAAAGATTTATGCAAAAAACTTTATGAACGTACTTTATATGCATAAGATATACTGTAAACAAAATAATGCATTATTATTTAGACTATAATCCTTTGTTTTATTATATATGTACAAAGAAATAATATGTCAAGTCTGGGAAACCTTTACTTTACATTACATTTTATTCACAATTGATATTTTTTTAATTATTATGTAAATCGATGATTAACTATTTATTTATAGATTCAACTTAAAATACGAAAGCATTAATTTTTGATGCACCACCAGTACAAACAGTACGAGCTGTATGATAAACTTTAGCAGATCATAGATGTATTTTAAACTTTCTTTAGAAATAGTGAAAATAATTTATATATTTATAAAATGAAGATTTATATACAATATGTATAATTATTAAAAAAAATACTACATAAAGTATCAACTAATTTTATCAATTGTTGCAATGAATATTAACTTTTTTCAGTATGAATTTAAAACAAAAGGAATTAAGAAAAAAAAGGTGACAATAGAAGTTTCAGTGGATGGCGTCAAAGTTACACTTAGGAAAAAGAAAAAGGTAAGTTTTTTTATTTCACACGCAAAGAACAAGGAAAAACTTTTACGCAGCTTTTAATCGAAGAAGGGGGTTGGTTTCCCATAAACTTAGATTTTATTTAATAGTGTGAGTTTTTGTTCAGTATTGCGGAAACCTTTTAAATAAGAGATTTGATTGTCGAATTCATGAATGAAGGGCGCATTTAAAAGTAATTCACTAAGATTTGTTAAGTTATGGAACATTTTATTTGCAAAATATAGAATTAATTCATTACATACATCAAACATCAATTTATAAGTATTAATTCTGTTTTGTTATTATATTATACTATATATGCAGTAGAAATAAATGTTTCTGTCAGCATATTATTCTTGTATTTTCAATTATATTTTTTCAGAATGTACACTAGATAAAAAATATAATGAGATATTATAAATACGATTTTATTGCGAGACACATGCTGTTTTTTTTTTGTAAAAAGAAAGAATGTTTTTTTTCCTATTTTTTAATCCCACATAGATATATTTTGTTGATTAAAAAAGTTTTCACTTTATTTCAGCGAAAACATTGGCTAGACGAAGCAAAGCCCGTTCTGCTATCACATCCCATCTACAGGATATTTTACGTTTCACACGATTCGCAAGACTTGAAAATATTCAGCTACATTGCCAGGGATGGTGCTTCAAATGTATTTAAATGCGCTGTATTCAAATCTAGTAAAAAGGTAAATATATTTTTACATATTTAGGATAAATATGATTACGTACAACTATTTAAATATTTTTCAATATTTATTTTGCAATATAAAAAATATTATGTATAATGTCTGATGTGAATCAATTCTACTTAACTCATTTGAATTGTA